>JBBPBX010085759.1:0-15028 GCA_038048925.1 Garcialebias charrua | reverse complement strand
TGCACTACGGTGGATATATACTGTATCAGAACATTTACTGCTACATGCACTATACTGTATCAGAACATTTACTGCTACATGCACTACGGTGGATATATACTGTATCAGAACATTTACTGCTACATGCACTATACGATGAGGATATATACTGTATCAGAACATTTACTGCTACATGCACTATACGATGAGGATATATACTGTATCAGAACATTTACTGCTACATGCACTACGGTGGATATATACTGTATCAGAACATTTACTGCTACATGCACTATACTGTATCAGAACATTTACTGCTACATGCACTACGGTGGATATATACTGTATCAGAACATTTACTGCTACATGCACTATACGATGAGGATATATACTGTATCAGAACATTTACTGCTACATGCACTATACGATGAGGACATATACTGTATCAGAACATTTACTGCTACATGCACTATACTGTATCAGAACATTTACTGCTACATGCACTATACTGTATCAGAACATTTACTGCTACATGCACTACGGTGAGGACATATACTGTATTAGAACATTTACTGCTACATGCACTATACGGTGAGGACATATACTGTATTAGAGCATTTACTGCTACATGCACTATACGGTGAGGACATATACTGTAACAGAACATTTACTGCTACATGCACTATACGGTGAGGACATATACTGTAGCAGAACATTTACTGCTACATGCACTATACGATGAGGATATATACAGTACTGTATCAGAACATTTACTGCTACATGCACTATACTGTATCAGAACATTTACTGCTACATGCACTATACGGTGAGGATATATACTGTATCAGAACATTTACTGCTACATGCACTATACGGTGAGGACATATACTGTAACAGAACATTTACTGCTACATGCACTATACGGTGAGGACATATACTGTAACAGAACATTTACTGCTACATGCACTATACGGTGAGGACATATACTGTAGCAGAACATTTACTGCTACATGCACTATACGGTGAGGATATATACTGTATCAGAACATTTACTGCTACATGCACTATACGGTGAGGACATATACTGTATTAGAACATTTAATGACAGGCACTCGATCAGCTTGTTGGAATGAAGTAATTAGGGCTGCATGTATCAATACTAAAATATTCAATCTATCAGAACTTAAAACTGTTTTTGAAGACTGATTGTAATATAGTACAATTTAAATATTGCTTTTTTAAACTCATGAAAGTTCATTCAGAATTTTGGCAAATCTAAAAACATAATGCCCATTTCATCCCTTATTTGCAATGCGGTGCTTGAAAATGTGTGAACACTTGGAATTTTCAACATTTCTGCATAAATCCGACCTAAAACATCAGATTTTCCACATAGGTCCTCAAAGTAGGAAAAAAAATTATAATAAATAAATAAAGAGAACCCAGTTAAACAAATTAGACAGAAATATTATACATGGTCATTTATTGAGGAAAATAATACAAGATACATTAGTCCCTCATTTATAGCAAGGGTTTGCTTTCTCAGCCCCCCGTGATGAGTGAAAAACCGCGAAGTAGGAGTACAAGTAGTAACTAGTAGTTTAGTGTGTGTATATATACCCTTCCCACACTCTTGCAATATTCTAAACAATGTTTATAAATGCTTTAAAAGAGCACAGCATGTCATGATCTCCACCCTCTGCCACTGGCTGCGCTCTCGGCCACGCCCACCTCTCTGCTGCAGAGTGGAGATCATGACATGCTGCAGGAGAAAGCTTCTCCCTGCACCTGTGGGCTGCACACAGGTGCAGCAGAAATAATTTAAAACAATTTGTTATTAATTTTTTAAAATCCACACCGATCATGCGGCTCATCCATCAATCAACCAGTTGTGTTATGTCCAATCTTATTTTTGAAAAACCGTGAACGAACGAGTTTGCAAAAGTTGAACCACAAAGTAGCGAAGGACTATGGTTTTCATATTCATGCAGAAATAAAGAAAATTCTAAAGGGTTCACAAACTATCAAGCACTACTGTCCCCGTAGTAAACCTTCTCTCTTCATGTGTTTATTTTATGTTTTTTCCATCTCCCCTGTCACCAAGGCTTTTCTCAAACAGGTTTTGTTGTTAGTCTTTCTTGTAAAATTCCACTAAAATGAATTGTTGCACTCACCTTCTTTATTCACATGTAAATGCAATATTATAAAACTGTTTGAATAAAACAAAGTCTAAGGTAATAAACTTTGGTTTGGGATGAGGCAGGAGCAGACTTTGTCAAACCTCTTGGCCTGTCTTTATTATTGTATTTTATTTTTTCCATTTTATCCATAAAACCCCAATAGGTTGTTCTGGTTTGCTTTAACAGTTGCAGAACTGTTATTGATTTAATTTTAGGTGTAATAAGAAAACACAATTTCCCATCTGAGTCTGTGTCACAAACTAAATTACGTCTAGGCCTCCTGCTCGTGTATTTTGATACAAATTTTAAAAAGCATGAAAGCTGGGTAATAAGTCCCACATATCATCCCTGGTTTAGCTTTAATCGCAGCTTTTACTTAATTATTAGTTTTGATCCTGGAGGTGCTGGAGCTTTTCGAACTTTAGGCGGTACAAACACGTGCAGAAGCATAGATCTGATCTGTTTGGACAAGACGTTACTATTCCTTACAGAATGTTAACATGACACCATGTTTCTGCTGCTGCTGTGCTTCTGTTTGTGCAGTGCTTCATATCAGTTTGCTGCCTCGTGGTAATATTGACAGGAAATTAAATCTGTCCCACTCTGCTACAACCACCATCGTTCAATGTCCCATTTCTTATCTCTCACTTCCTTCTGGTTGAAGACCTTTTAGTTTAGGTTGATCACTACCTCCAGGTCTGTTGCTGTCTTTGGACCGAGCCGTTTCCTCTTCTGAAGCCTTTGCTTTTACATTCTATCTTAGCTTGTATAGGTGATGGTTGTTTGGGCTGACGATATCTGTCCATGTCACAGCACAAGCAGATAAACACACAAAAGCATGCATGTGTTGAGGACACAGCAGGTGAAAGCTTTGACAATATCCTCTTTCCAGTCATTGTGCTCCGTGACACGTTTCGGTGTAAACAGTCCCTCACATGACCCGACGTGCGCTGATATCAAATACGCTTGAAAGCAAGACAGCAAACAGACGTGCATCTTTGTTCTCAGTCGATGCCAAACGCAATATTTACGCCCCACTCTTCCAATCTCACTTTCTCCAATTTGTATTTATTTTTCTTCCTCAGGCGTTTCCTGCCTGTCAGCACTTTTATGAAACTTTTGTCAGTTTGAGTTTAGCCTGACAAAAAAAAAAGACTCATTGTTGCATTAGGGACACTCAGTACCACTTTCTCTGCTACATTAAGATCTTGTTACTGTACAGTACTTGGTTAATAGTAGCCAAAGCAAAAGTGGAACTTTCAAAATGAAACTGCTTTTACTTCGGGTTGTCAGTTACTGGGCTGAAACTCAGGCATTGGAGGCAATGTGCTCAACATAATGGTACTTCTTCGAGTTATCTGTTAACAATGGTGTACCACAAGGCTCAGTCTTAGGACCCAACCTTTTCACAATCTTCATAAGTTATAGATCATTCCTGATGCATCCTTAGATTTCTATGCTGATGACAAAATACTGTAGTTTACTGTCGAGCTAGAACAGTTGCTAAGGTTTTCCAGCTTTTACAGTCTGTTTTTGACATCATCCAGTCAGAGTTGTAAGACAGAAAAAGCATTATCCTACTCTGCTCCTGTTCCCTGGAATATCTTGCAAAAAGATCTGAAGCTCTTGACCTTGACCTCTCTAAGTGGCTTTAAACATCTGCTGAGTTCCTGGCAAAAAGCAACACAGACATGTTGCTGTTCTTAGTATTTTATATCACTTTACATTGTAGCTGTTTTTGTTTCTTTTTTTTTTACATCATTTTCTTCCATTTATTTTTTAACATATGTTTTTTTTTTTATGCAATTGTCTGCTGTTGTCATTGTTGTCTTTACTTCATCTGTGTTCTTTGTTAAAAACAATTGCACCTGGCAAGTTCTTGCAACCGTTTTGCCAAATCTAAACAGAAAATAGTTTGAGTTCATTTCTTTGTTTCCATCTTTGTCTGCAAGTTTAGAAGAAAGAAAAAAAACAGAAAGAAAACAAATGGGTCAAAGTTGTGACCTGAACACTTGTAGCTCAGTTCTCCTTAAAACAAATGTGCTCTTCCTTCCAATGCAGGCCAGTTCCTGCTGGAGCAGTCTCGTCTTGGTGAGGCTGCGGAGATGGCGGAGCAGGCTGCGGAGCTGGACAACTCGGAGTTTGATGTGGTCTTCAATGCTGCCCACATGTTAAGGTTGGCTAAAATGTTAGAATGCCAGAAAACAGCTTCCAAGCAGGGCTTAAAATGAAAATAACCAAAAAAAAATCATGCGTTTACTTATTTTGATGCCTGCTTCACCACGTTTTCTTCTTCCACTGCATTTTAATAGACATCTTTCAAAAGTTATTATATAGCATAAACATCAATTACATTTCAGTCGCATCATAAGGTTTTAGTTCAGGTCTTGTAAGCCACTTAAAAATTCCCTTTCAAGTTTGGCAGACATGCTCACAGACAACTTATAAATCCTTTTTTTAAAGTGTTGAAAGGAATCACAAACGTCCTCTGAATGCAACACGGGATTGCCAAACCTTTTTTTTACGTGTCTGCTAAAGTTATTACAGCAAGCATCCCCCTCGCAGCACCACCACAGAGGATTTGTAAAACCTTTAAACGTCTCAGAGCTTGGTCGAGGTGTGAAAGTAAATCTAGTTGACAGACTACTCTGCAGCGTTCTGACTGAGGCCTCATCGGTCCAAGCGGACTGTGTTTTGAAGGCGTTATAAACACGTTTTAAAGCTAAAAGTGCTCTGACGACGAAGAAGCCTGGTTTGATGTCTGTGCTGCTGTAGAATCAGGAATTCCCACTAGAAGACAAGTTTTCCAAATCAACCTTTTAAATTGTTCAAGTAGGGTGGATTTAAATGCTAAACATAACCTAACCTGTTAAATATTACTCGTCTAAGATTTTTCCTTTTACCGTATTTTCCGGCGTATAAGTCACAGTTTTTGTTGTTGTTTTTTTGCATAGATTTGCCACTCCTGCGACTTATATATGTTTTTTTTCCATATTCATAACGCAATTTGACTGACATTTTAAATTTTGAAGAACTGCAACAGCGAATCCTCCCATGTGCACTTCACTCAGCTGGTGCAGGCGGAGGAATGTTTATGTTGTTTATTAAATTTGTTCATTTTTTTGTACAAAAAACACAATACAAAACAATCACATAAATGATATCGTACAAAATGCTGGAATGCTGGAGAGCTAGTGGCTCCAGTTGCGATGGATGGCGCCATGCCACCCAGGTGAAATGAAGCTGTTTTGACCATTAAAGTGCATTCCTTAAGGAAAAGTTAAACTGAGACACACCTTTGCTATAATGTCGAACAAACACATAATTGTTTTTAAGTGTTAATGTTGATAAATCTCAATGAACTGCAAGAGCTAGTCCTCCAGTGCGCGCTTCACTCAGCTGGTGCAGGCGGAGGAACACTGGAGAGCTACTGGCTCCAGCTGCGATGGTTGGCGCAGCCCATGTGAAATTATGCTGTTTTGACCATTATATAAACACATAATAAATGTGACTTACCGGTATACGCCAAAGCGACTTGTTTTTCTTCCTCTTCTTTATGTTTTTTGACTGATGCAACTTATACTCCAGAGCGACTTATACACCGGAAATACGGTATCTGCTGTTTAACAACTTTCTAGAACTGTCCCAAAGAAAACAAAAGAAGGGAACTCCAGTATTAGACCCTGAACCTAAGTGAACCTTCTGTTACTAAGCCATATTTAAGTCTTACAAATATGAATTGCCATGTAAGAAAAGCTCCTTCTTAGCTTTGGCGCAGCAGAGTCTAGTGCCTGGACTTTTTGCACAATATTTCATGTGTGGAGCAGAAATGTTGCTGTCTGCTGCTACAGCATGTGAGGGAGGACTGAAGCATTCATCAACAGCATCCTTATCTGCCTCGGATTAAAGAAAATATGAACTATTCTTGACCGTGTAATCAGTTTTGCAACCTGTGTCCTAACTTGTCCCAGAAACCGTTCTCTCAAGTCATTTGATAAGTTAAAAGATTTTGAGTTTATGACAACAAAGTAAAGTTTGTTCTACCAAGTCACCTTCACGGCATTAACTGACATGATCTGTTGGTTTGTTGAACCCAATGTGCAGACACGGGGAACTCAGAGGATAAAATAAATACTAACGAGAACAAAACTTTTAGGAGACGAGGTGATCACGAGAGGCGCAAAAACAGATCATGACACCATGATCCTCGGACTTGAACACTAACAAAACACAGAATATATATGCACACCAACGAGGGGTGAACACAGAACACCTGGGAAGAGCAACAGGCGGCCGAGGAGGAACTGATTACAAGAGGGAGAGCAGAAACCAAAAAATGATCACAAGACAAAGAACAGATAGATCTTTACATTAACAGTGCTCAAAATCATGAAAATACATGCAAAGAAGAGAATTCACTTTTTTGGGGGGTGATTTTTAACGGAGTGAAACAAGAAATGTGCTTTTAAAAAAACATTTAGACTCTGACGTCTCTTCGTTTTCTCACTTTAATTAAACAAAAAAGCCTAACAAGCCTTAGTTTTGTGATACTTTTATGCTGACATGAGATGGAATTATAGCAGGTGAAACTCCAGTGAATATTTCCCGAGTCTATAGAAAAATCTGTCCTGTGCTTCTTGACATGATGCCAATAAATAATGCCACGGCTTTAAGCAAAAATACTGCACAATGTGTAGTACTTTGAGCACGTACTGGAGATGACTCTTGGCTACTACCACACCAAATATCAGCCTAATAAATGTTTGCATTCAATTGATAGTAGTAGTAGTAGTAATAATAATAATAATAATATCAAAATTATGTTCAAATCCTCAATGTATAAGGAAACAATGGACACCCTACTGGAACCTGGAAGTTGAAGCAATAAGAATATTCCCCGTTGGCAAGTTTTAAGTCCCGCCCACTCAACTTATAATTCAAATATGTTTAGGTGTAGTTAGTTATCTAATGGTGAACAGAAAGGTCATGTGACGCCACAATCGTGTGCGTGAGAGTGGGCGTGGCTTTAAGCTCCACAGATAAATCCATGAAAACAGTCAAATAAAAAGTAAGTGCTAGATTTTAAGTACAAAGACTGGGACTATTTCACTTCAATTTCACGTAAACCCAGTTAAAAAATTTAGGAAGTTATTTCTTACTGGTAGTTAATAAAAATACATCGGTTGCAGCAAATTATGTTTATTATCCATTTAACAATGAATAAATGCAATCACATTGCAAAACTCTGTTAGTACGTCTTTATTTATGATATCATTTTGCTACATTTGGGATTCTTTTGAACATTTGCTCTTCTTTCTCCACAGACAGGCCAATCTAAACGAAGCTGCAGAGAGGCAGTATGAGCGTGCAGCCAGCCTCAGACCAGAAGTAAGTACCTGGGCCTGTTTGTGCTTCTTCTTCTGAACACTCATGTGGCTGCTGCATAAATTCAATTTACAATGAAACCCGCTTTACCCATCATCCTGACACTTAAAGCACCATTGTTCCAGTGTTGCAGAGTAGTCCAACTACAAACTAGGGTCTTGTTTCGGAGATTGCATCTGGATGAGTGTTAGCAAACACGTGAAGAGAAATGAGTTTAGTGGTTATTGCTATAGTCAACTCCAGAGTAGACACTCGATCATCTCAGTGTAGTCGAGCAGATGGAGCCTTGGGGGGATATCATGTCTCTTAACGTCAGCAGCTAAGGAAGTTTGAAGACATTATATTCTGTTTCCACCTTGTGTGCATCAGTCACTTCAAAGGCTGAGTGGACGTGTGCGCTGTAAGAAAAAGCATAGAAAAAAAAAGAGCTTCCTGCAGCGACTTGTTATGAGGTCTGCTTTGAGTCGGCTCTGTGACTTATGTAGCGCCACAATGCGAAAAGGCTTTGACCTTCATGTTGTCGCTGCTTTAACCGGCGTTATTCTGCAGCGCTCTTTGAAGCACAGGCTCCAAATGTTTCACGTCATGTGTCCGTTTAAACTTAATATAAAAGTCTCAGTTTTACTATAGAATTTAACTATCTGTTGGTGTTTTTGCTTATGTTTAACTATTTGGCTCATTTTTTGCACAAGTACATCAATAATATAAAACTATTTAAACCCTTAACGTTCTTTTGACTGGAAAAATGCTGGTGAAGATTCTCAGTCGTCCAGGACATGATAAAATCAATCCATTTTGACTGGAAAGAAAACACCGATTTAGTTCTTGATGATTAAGGTCTCCCTGTCTGTTTCTATCCTCTTCGAGCATAGGGAGGACTTTTGATTATTAATTTAAATGTAATATACTGTGTAGGAACAAAAAGTTCTTTTAAAGTTTTTATACCGCAGCCTGAAACTCCTTCGGGACCTGCTGGAGGCTTCTCTCGTCCGTCACGGTGTAAACGCTTCTCGTTTTTGACATTTTCTCGGCACTCTTATGCTCCAAGAAGGACAGTCTTTCAAACAGAAGCTTAATCCAAGTGGTTTTGGGTCATGAAAGATTCAACACTGCCTCTCTGAGCTGAAAAAAAAAACATTGAATATGTGAGGAAGTTTGTTTTGTCGCCACACTGGGATGCTTTATTTACCATCTCATAGATTCATCTCGGAGTATGATGGAGTCTTCGGTGCAGAACAGGTCATGCTTACTGACTGTCTGCAGGATATTACAGCTCGCCATCTTATAACCAAGATAAAGATTAAAGTGACTGCCATTACTGTGTTGTGTGCAATGCATTCTGGGTTAATGATGACATCATGCATCCATGCCTTAACTCAGGGGTGTCAAACTCATTTTGTGCTGGGGGCCGCAAACAGCTTAATCTGATCTCAAGTGGGCCAGACCAGTAAACTCATTCCAAAATTACATAGAATGAACATTAAGTCCACTTTTTTCTTTGTTTTAGTGCAAAGAAGAAATAAATTATAAAAATCTTTACATTAAATTAATTGCCCTTTTACACTTTTACTGTACTCAGTTTAGCATTTATTTAAGACTTAAAACATTTAAAAAACTGATCACAGACGGTGATTGCACGTTTTAAAACATTTAGTCAACAAACAGTTTTGTGGAACTTAAACACTTACCTGCATGTTAAAAATACATCAAACTCATCAAAATTTAGAAATGAATTCATTTAAAATCAATTTTCCACATCTAGGAAGCAATTCTGAACACATAAATTGAGGCCACACACTTGAAATCTTAAGTGGCAGCTGTTTTTAACAACAGGTTTTCAAACTCAACACGTCAGAAGTCCATTTTTCTTGAAAAATCCGACACTCTGTGTCCACTTTTCTCTTTTTTGACAAGGACATTCCGCTGATGAGGGTGCCCGACTGCCCGTTCCAAGAGAAAAAGTGGGTAAAGCCATAGATATCATATATAAACACGGGTAAAGCGATTGAACTGACTAAAACACAGCGCCTCTGGGTCCTAGAGACACTGTGTTTGAGTAGGACAACATAGGAACTGACTAAAACACAGCGCCTGTAGCAGACAACATAGGAACTGCAGATTTTTAAGAAATAAATAACGTTTATTCTTTTTTAAAAATAATTCAGATGTATCCTGGGGCCGACTAAACCCCCTGGCGGGCCGATTCCGGACCGCGGGCCGTATGTTTGACACCCCTGCCTTAACTATTACAGTTTCAATAATGTTACAAGTTTTACCACCAAGAGAAGTAGTGATTGATAGAGTGTCACTGATTTCCAGTTTGGGGGGGTGCTCAGTATTTCAACAACAAAGTTTAAAGCTCCACTGACATCATCTTTTAACTTTCCATAAAATGGCACAACATATATATATATTAAGATTGACCTCTGATCGTTTCTGCTAAAACAATGTTAAATTAATTAGAATTCCTCTCGCAAATTGTTTAAAATTAGCGCAGTTTTTTTAACACGATAAATAGGGTTTTCACCGTCGCAGGATGATGACGTAATGACAAGGAGCGTCTCTACTGCGCCACTTGAAAACAATGGAGGAGCTACAAACTCGATCCGTCCAATTTAGCCATTTAAAAGTTAATAATTTAGCGGATTGTCTTCAGAGAAGCCAAAGTTATTTCCAGTAAACAGCAGGTTATAATGTTTTTCAGCTCCTGCTGGTTTTTGGAGACTTCCACTTCATGAGGTGAGCTGCTGTGTGTGGTTACATGAGCTGCATGTGGACGAGGCAGAGAACATGTACATCATCTCCACAGCACTGAAATGGTAATATATTAGTTAATGTTTCTAATAATTATTCAACATTATCATTTATTAGTTTGTGTACAAAACAATTTGCACAGGCTCCTGCAGCTGTTGATTATTTTGCTTCAATTTGTCAGCTTTGTTATTTAATCCAGTCAACATGTTTACAATATTTCATATTTATTTTTCTATTTAATTTGGACATCACTTGGTGTTATAGTGGTGTATCATTAAAATGATGGAAATACTGTACATGACATTAGTTTGACCCATTGTCTTAATATACAGTATACTGCATATAATATATACTGTGTGTGTCTGTGTGTTTTATCATCAATTCACAGAAATATCTTCACCTGAAGAGTGGACACAGGTGGCGGTTCTGTGAAGAAGCTGGAAGCACCTGTTGTGAGGCTGAGGAGTTCTGGCGTGGGTCACGGCCAAACAGTGACTCTGAGTTTACTGGCCTGTTGTTTTGTGTACTTGAATAAAGCGTTGGCTGAAGCAGAACGTCTGGTGCTTGAGTGACCGCGACAACGTTACACCAGAAATACTACAGAAATACTACAACTTGCCAGAGCATTGACATGAAAATGAATCAATGAAAATATAAATTTAATATTTTTTCTGACAGTTCAAATGAACATATTGTTTGAAAAAAAAGGATAACAATGAACCAAGTGTTTATGTAGTTATGTGTAAATAAAGTTACAGTAGTACACTATATTATCTGTTAGTGTTGAGTTATTCTTTGTGAGAATATTTGTGTATCTGTTTTAATTTCATTCGTTCATCTACAACTCACAGAAAGTACTTTAGTAAAAACAAAATTGGTGAATGTTAAAAAAACATTTTATTAAAGTAAAACCATCCCATATTATCAAATATATGAAAACCTATGGGGAAACATTAATATGAACAGATTATCAAAAAAAATAGAGTTTAAAATATATCAACAAGTGGTGTTTGACTTCATCAGCTCCTTAAAAATGACACTTTACAGCTGTAAATCTGCAAAATCAGAACTTCTTCAGACTCCAACACCCTCCTCGTCCACCCCTCGTTGATGTCCAGGTGTTGTAGGTCTGGATGCAGAGGACATCTGTCTAGTTTCTATTCAAGGTTTGTTCTCCACCACCTGGGTGCACTCTTCAGGTGAAGATATTTCTGTGAATTGATGATAAAACACACAGACACACACAGTATATATTATATGCAGTATACTGTATATTAAGACAATGGGTCAAACTAATGTCATGTACAGTATTTCCATCATTTTAATGATACACCACTATAACACCAAGTGATGTCCAAATTAAATAGAAAAATAAATATGAAATATTGTAAACATGTTGACTGGATTAAATAACAAAGCTGACAAATTGAAGCAAAATAATCAACAGCTGCAGGAGCCTGTGCAAATTGTTTTGTACACAAACTAATAAATGATAATGTTGAATAATTATTAGAAACATTAACTAATATATTACCATTTCAGTGCTGTGGAGATGATGTACATGTTCTCTGCCTCGTCCACATGCAGCTCATGTAACCACACACAGCAGCTCACCTCATGAAGTGGAAGTCTCCAAAAACCAGCAGGAGCTGAAAAACATTATAACCTGCTGTTTACTGGAAATAACTTTGGCTTCTCTGAAGACAATCCGCTAAATTATTAACTTTTAAATGGCTAAATTGGACGGATCGAGTTTGTAGCTCCTCCATTGTTTTCAAGTGGCGCAGTAGAGACGCTCCTTGTCATTACGTCATCATCCTGCGACGGTGAAAACCCTATTTATCGTGTTAAAAAAACTGCGCTAATTTTAAACAATTTGCGAGAGGAATTCTAATTAATTTAACATTGTTTTAGCAGAAACGATCAGGGGTCAATCTTAATATATATATATGTTGTGCCATTTTATGGAAAGTTAAAAGATGATGTCAGTGGAGCTTTAAAGACAACAGATTGCAGCCAAAAATGCTTCACAAATGATCAATAACGACTTAAATGTGGCAGTCCAAATATCTTTTTATTTTAAGAAAGTGACACTATCTTTATCTAGTGCACCTACTTCCTTCAACTTGCCACCATTTGTTTACCAATGGTGACTGTGTGACTGTAACAAAAGCTGGACCTGCTGCCTTCACTACTCAAAAACAACATAAACAGACTATGAAATGGTAAATGGACTGTACTTATATTTGGTGTATGTGCAGGCAGTACTCGGATAACTCAGGATTAAAGTGAAAGGTTATTCATTCGAATAAACAAAAAGGGCTGACGTGGCAGCAACAACTTACATGATCATGGGAGAGACACAGAGGGAGGCAGAAACAGGACGCCATACAGGACAATGTCCGGACAAAGAAGAACAGATAGATGCAGGCTTACTATGGCAAGCCCTTTTAACATTAAATCGGATTCACGGCACTTCAATTCCAGATATCTGAAATTGAATTATGACTAGTCATAATAGCTATTCAAGATATCTTGAATTACATTTTGACTAGTCAAAATTCGTATTTGAGATATCTCTAATTACATTCTGACTAGTCAAAATGACGTCAGATTTTCCATTGAGTTGAATGGAGGCTTCAATTTAAGATATCTTGAAATGAATTTTGACTAGTCGTAAATACAATTCTAGATATCTCTAAGTTAATTTTGACTAGTCATAATTTGCTTTCAAGATATCTCAAATTTAGTTTTGACTAGTCATAATTACAATTACAGATATCTTAAATTACATCATCATTTAAGATATCTTAAATGTATTTATGACTAGTCAAAATGTATTTATGACTAGTCAAAATGTAATTCAAGATATCTTAAATAGCTATTATGACTAGTCATAAATCAATTTCAGATATCTAGAACTGTACTTATGACTAGTCAAAATTCCTTTTAAGATATCTTTAAATGATTTCAAGATATCTTAAATATTTTATCATGTAGACGGCGTTTCTATTTAAGATATCTAGAATTCACATTATGACTAGTCAGAATGACGTACGAGATATCTTGAATTATAATTTTGACTAGTCACAATGACACAGTTTTACGCAGGCGGAAATAGGTCCGCTAAATCTTGTCAGGAGGACCCATGTCAGGTCTGTCCAACACAACGCCTGCTGTGTTTTTAACACGGTTTGTACCAAGCAGCTCGTGCTCGACATGAATTAAAAACACGGATGATTTATTGTTTGCAACAAGAAGACTTTTTACAACAAGAAGACTTTTTAAAACCGACGTCTTTTTCACTACAACAGGAAGTAGCAGACACACAGCTTTCAAGGTAAGAAAAAACGAAGCTAGCTTAGCGAGCTAACCGTTAGCTCCTGCTGCAACATACAAACAGTGTAAAAAAGCCCAATTTAATGTGATAAATTATTTGGAATATTTGAGACAGATATGGTATAAAAATGTATATTGTATTTTTTATGAGGTTCCATTAGTGCCAAAAATATGTTTGTGTCCATGTAATGTTCAAATGCTTTCTTCTTAACAGAAATAAAGAAATATCACTAAAAGAGAACAAAGCTGCACTTTGCAGGTTTTGTTACTTTCCATCACTCTGTGTGTGTGTAGCGTGCTGTGTATACTCTATAAATGATGTGTTAAGTGAATCAATATATACAGTCTATTACTTGTTTAAAGCTAAATATGTTATAACAAGTATTAATATATATATGTGTGCTCAAAACAGTTCTGATCTGTTTTAGATCTCACTGGGTGTTGAAAAAGAAAAAGCTGATTTCTTAGATTATTTCTGTAGGTTTGCAGCTGATAAAGGAATTGTAACAACTTCTTTTTTTTTTTTTAAGCTGCCAAATGTTCCTCCTGCACTGGCCTGAACTCGAGATTTACAAAGATGACACAGACCAAGAACAAAGGTACCGGTAAATAAATAAAATAAGAGTGGAACACATTATTTTCTGTTATATCATAAATGGTGGTATCAAAAATGCAGGCTCAACCACTATCAGTTACCGGTACTGTAGTAGTATTTGCAAGTTACGTAAAAATCTTAACTCTCACAAATCTGTCCCACAGTGTCCTACCAAATTGCTCATTTACATTTATTTATTTCTAAGTTTATTTGACATATTTTTTATGTTGTAAGGGGATCCATCCTGAACCTGCAGCGAGGTGGTGGTACAAAAGCCCAGAACTGTGGGGAAAAGATGTCTGCACTTCACGCTTTACAGAGCGAACATAACCTGAGTTAATGTTTGTATGCCTGTTTCTTTTGTCAAAACTTATTGTGATTATGTCACTCGTGTGTTTGTAGGACCACGTCCAGATCCCGACATCCTGGCATCGGGAGAAAAACTACACCGGCTCGAGTCTCAAACATTTATCGCTCCTGTCCTAGATGGTCTGTCAACTTTGGAGCTGGTACCATCCAGATGTGGGCCTGTACAAAGATGACACAGACCAAGAACAAAGGTAAATAAATAAAATAAGAGTGGAACACATCCTTTTCTGTTATATCACTCATTCAACCTTTATTTCATCAGGTTAATCTCATTGAGCCTCGAGGACTCATTTACAAGAGCGACCTGCTACAAACTAAAGAATGATGACAACAGTAACAGTAGACATTTCCTTAAACAATCAACAATAGACAAACATAAAAGAGAAATACAGATTTTTTTTTTTACAAAATTAAAAACAAAATATTT
>JBBPBX010085758.1:0-15029 GCA_038048925.1 Garcialebias charrua | reverse complement strand
GGTACGAGATAAATGTACATTGTTAATAATTATGCCTGTCACTTTCTCATTATTTTATTTTAGCCTGCAAGAGGACCCCTGCTGGTCCATTACTGTAACGCACCATGTATACACAATGCCTAGAGAAAGCTAACGTCAGCTAGCTTGTATTTACAAGTTTCGCTCATTTTATCGCAGTATATTGTCCATAAACTTTGATACATACTTGGTAAACTGAAGAAAGTACAGCACGTTCCAAATCAGCGTCCAACTCGTTGTTGTGTCTTCGCAAGTTTTGCTCCATACAGAACCTTCTGACACTCATTACCGAGTAATGTGGAGCGCCATGGCGACGCAAAACATTACTGATTTCAGTGTGTGGTTTTCCACTCTCAGAAAGATTGATAATCAATGCAGAAAACGGTTCAAGTGCAGCCATTGCCTATTATTTAGGAATGGTTTGTTTTTATTCCGTCTTCATCTGCTGTAAAAAAAAAAAAAAAAAAGGGCAACTTCCGGTACGTCATTTCCGGTATCGCTACAAATTAAAACGACAACCGTATTTACGCAAAAACCAAATCGCACCCTTTTTTTATTTTTAGCAATTCCGTTTTTCTAATTTCGTTTTAAAAACGAAATAATGAAAAAACCGTTTAAAAACCGTTTTTGTAATTTCGTTTTAAAACGAAAAAACCAAATAACCAAAGCTTGTTTGGTTATTTGGTTTTTATTTTGAAACGGAATAACGAAAGAACGAACCATACACGGATTTTCCTCACTGTGTCATTAGCAGGTTATTTTTGTTTCTAATTTAATGATTTCAACTTTTCTTCTAAAGACCTTGCCATCCACAAGATGACTTCAGTGCTCACTGAAGTACTTGTGGTGGTGAAGGATCTGTCCAGAGATGTGCAGTTCATCAAGAACAAGTTGAGAGAGGGCAACATGACAAGGTGGTATCCGGGGACCAGCCACCAACTTATACATTCCCTGTCCAGCTGCCAGTCACCAGTGAACAAGACTTCATGGGGTGGAGTCATTACTGATGGAAGAATCAGTTCGTCAAAAGATGGTAATTTATTTGATAGACTGAACTGCATTCATTTATTAAATGTAGACCATTTCAATGTGGTCTGGCTCATTTTTCCTCAAGGAAAAATATGTTAAGCTCTCTAGGCACTTGAGCACAAATTCTTATCTAAAAGTTCAAAATGTGCCACAGAACATCTGCTATTAATGAAATGTTTTGAAATTGTTCAAATACTGTATATCAGGGATGTCCAAAGTGTGGCCCGAGGGCCATTTGTGGCCCCTGAAACGATTTTGTGTGGCCCCTGACTTCAGATCAAGAATTATACTTTACAAATTTGTCCCCCTGGCACAGGTGTTTGATGTAGATGGAGAAATTCTATTTGTTATTTGGGCAAATTTATCACAAAGTAAAATCTTATAATTAAAAATATTGGGAACAATAACAATTATTTGTCTTTAAATAACAAAACTCTTAGCTTTTTCTATCTAGTGACTTCTACTCAAAAGCTGATTTTGCTTCACTCCAATCTGCTTTAAATTATAGAATAATGTTCCTCATGTACAGCACTTTGTGTCAGCGGCCATTGTTTTAATGCACTTTATTAAAAAAAGTTGATTTGGGGTGCACCGTGTCTACATTTGGCTTTGATCTTCCTCTAAAATCACAGAGTTCTCTGAGTCAGCTTCAGGTGCTTGTAGTTAATCTTAAATATCTTCTAAATTGAACCAGGTGTTTCAATGCCTTAACATCACACAACAATTACAGTGGAGAAACTTGTCAGTTTGGTAAAAAAAAAAAAGTTAAAGTAATTTTTATTTATTTTTTTCTGTGCAGAGATATTCTTGTGCTATATTTTTTAAATGAATATATCCAAAGCTCCTCAGTTGAAAACACAAATGGTAGAAAAGATGTTTAAAAACCTCTTTCCTCAGAAGGACACAACACAACACTGCATATTTGGTGAGCTTCCTCCCCTGCAAATTACTTTATAGACTGCTGGTGATTGAGAATACAGGTAGTCCCCGACTTACGAGCGAGTTCCGTTACAACGAGGTGCTCGTAAGATGAAAATTTGTAAGTTGAAACACGAAGCACAAGTTCTCGTAAGTCCGGAATTTCGCTCGTAAGTTGGAACGGTTTTGCTAGTGCGACTACAAACACTCGTTTTTCATCGAAAAACTGCTTACTAGTGCATAAAAATGATCGGAAACGTGTGTCCACATGTTTAGCTAACGAACTGTGGTGAAAAAACACAGAAAAACTCGGTATTTTTTGCGTTTTTTCCAAAAATTCGCCAGCTCATAAGTCTGGAACCTCGTAAGTAAGAGCGCTCGTAAGTCGGGGACTACCTGTATAATTATGCTCTTAGTGTGCCATATAGTAAAAAATTCTTTTGAATTTCTAAAATGTATTGCATCTTGTCTTTCATGCCTCTTCTGTATGAAATGCAAAAAAAAAAAAAAGGATTAATTTTGAATAAAGAAAATGTGAAAGTGCAAGCTATAAGAAATAATCAAAGGACAATGTTCTTGGTGAGCTTAATAGGTGCATGGATATGTTGTCAAGATCGAGTCAAACTAGACATTTGCTTCTCTTTCCAGTTCAGTCTAATTGGATGCTGAGCATTTAATTTTAAAAAATCGCACCCGTGTGAAGTGAGTGCTGCTCTCATCACTGTACCTCATCAAACGTCATCTCATTATGGCCAATGACATTTTGCATCCTCACACAATATTTGTTTATACAAACACTCAAATTTGTCATATTCAGTGGGAATGTGTGGGACAGTTTGTGCACACACCAAAAGCAGAACATGGGAGATAGCACCTCTCAAAAAAAAAAAAGAGGGGAGGGGGGTATACAATTTTATCAAATATACACCATCTTCCTCACTCTTATTTTTGTGTCTTTCAGCTGCTGCTCGGCAGTTTGACCCAAAGCTAACTGACAAGGACTACAGCGGAACTGTCAAGAAGTGGCTTCGTTATGCGCCAGACCGGGAGGGGGGCATCCCAAGGAACCAAAGTGATCCAAACCCAAGCCAAACGTGTCAAACCTAGTCTGAAAAAGCTAAGTCTGGTCCTCTGGACATACAAAAAACAAAGCAAAAAAAAAACTGTAGAAACGTTTCGTCTTTCGTCCGAAAGACTTCCTCAGTCTGAGCTGCTGTATTCAGCTCAGTCTTATAAATAGCACCCTCCCACAGTGGATCAACCAGTTGGATGATGACAGCCTGAAACCAGCTGCTCACATGAGCAAGGAGGACCATCAGCCTGACGATGGATCGTTAACACCCTGATGGTTGTTTGCTATTCACAGAGGGCTGAGTGATACTGGCAATAACAGCATTGTAAGAGGGTGACAGTTGAACCCGGAGGCCTCCACCTCTGTTTAATGATGGACGGTTTCTTTTCACAAAGATGGCCTCCTTTACTCCTCTCTCAAACCATCGTTCCTCTCTATCAAGGATGTGAACATCTTCATCCCTGAAAGAGTGGCCGCTGGCCTGGAGATGAGTGTAGACTGCAGAGTCCTGACCTGATGATGTTGATCTTCTGTGCTGGGCCATCCTTTTGGCCAGTGGCTGTTTAGTTTCCCCAATGTAAGACTGATCACAGCCCTCCTGACACTGAACAGCATACACAATATTACTCTGTTTGTGCCGGGGGACTGGATCTTTGGGATGAACCAGTCTTTGCCGTAATGTATTTTGGGGTTTAAAAGCCACTGGGTGGCTTGTATACCCCCCTCCCAGTGGCTTTTAAACCCCAAAATACATTACGGCAAAGACTGGTTCATCCCAAAGATCCAGTCCCCCGGCACAAACAGAGTAATATTGTGTATGCTGTTCAGTGTCAGGAGGGCTGTGATCAGTCTTACATCGGGGAAACTAAACAGCCACTGGCCAAAAGGATGGTCCAGCACAGAAGATCAACATCATCAGGTCAGGACTCTGCAGTCTACACTCATCTCCAGGCCAGCGGTCACTCTTTCAGGGATGAAGATGTTCACATCCTTGATAGAGAGGAACAATGGTTTGAGAGAGGAGTAAAGGAGGCCATCTTTGTGAAAAGAAACCGTCCATCATTAAACGGAGGTGGAGGCCTCCGGGTTCAACTGTCCCCCACTTACAATGCTGTTATTGCCAGTATCACTCAGCCCTCTGTGAATAGCAAACAACCATCAGGGTGTTAACGATCCATCGTCAGGCTGATGGTCCTCCTTGCTCATGTGAGCAGCTGGTTTCAGGCTGTCATCAGCCAACTGGTTGATCCACTGTGGGAGGGTGCTATTTATAAGACTGAGCTGAATACAGCTTCTCAGACTGAGGAAGTCTTTTGGACGAAAGACGAAACGTTTCTACAGTTTTTTTTTTTGTTTTTTTTTTTGAATGTCCAGAGGACCAGACTTAGCTTTTTTAGATTTTTCTACCTGGATTATTGAGCATGCATCAGGGTGTCAAACCTAGGTTACCCCAACACACGCTGTTTCCCTTGTTCTTCGAGTACAAGTCTTAACCTCATGGACGCTGTTATTACATGAACATTAGACTTTTCTGTCAGTTAAAAAGGAGTCAAATATGTTGACAAATACCTTCTTTACTGAGCTCCACGATTGCCTACAAAGTTAAGAGGATGGAGGATTTTGCGAGAGAGGAGTGCCTCTTGACTCCAAAACATTTGCTGAGCTTCAGAACAAAGTCCATCGCAGAGTGCCCAGTGAGAAATGCAACCCAGGCTGCCTTGAGCACCTTCTTCTTCTGGCTTTTCCCTTTTCAGGGGTCACCACAGCGAGTCATCCTCCTCCACCTCACTCTGTCCTCTGCATCCTCTGTCCTCACTCAAACTACCTTCATGTCCTCTCTAACTGCATCCATATATCTCCTCTTCTTCTCCTCTTTGTGTGTGTGGGGGGGTGTTAATAAAAAAAATAAAAGTCATGGTCAGTTTTTTTATGTCTGATGTTTGCATTACAGTAGTTGTTATGAAGATACAAACCACTGTGTATTTACTAGACTGCTTTTGGTCCAGCTTGTGATTTGTACATCATGATGTTGGTACATAAATCAAAATTAAAGACTAATGTTGATGTAGAAAACTGGGTGATGTTAAAATGTAAAGATGTTAGAAGCCAACTATTTGTATTGCAGATTTAAAACAAATGTAGTTATATAAAGTGCTTCACATTAAAAATAAAAAAATTAATGGAGGGTTAGGGTAAAAAAAACAACTACCGGTAAGCATTGGTGTTATTTTACATGGTCTACCTACATGCAAAACCTGTATTTTCAGGCAGAGTATATCATATTGTTTATGTTTATTAAATTTGTTCATTTTTTTACAAAAGAAACAATACAAGGCAATCTCATAATGATATTGTACAAAATGTAAAAAAATGAAAGGTGGCATCTTATTATATCTGCCCCTTATCTCCAACAATCAGATTAAACAACAGTAGTCAAACCATGTAAACAATAATAATCTTCAACCAACTTTTTCCAACAGTCAGGTTAAACAATAATATTCTTCAACCAACAGTACAAAATTACTAACTCTTTTTTTTCTCCAATATATCCAAATATTCCCAAATGTGCACGAATTTGCATAAATGAAAAATCCTTAAATATCCGACTGACATCTGCAACGTGATACGCCAAAGATCTGCTGGAACTCCGAGGGATCGCATACCTCCAGGTATTTCACAGATAAAAATCCTTAAATATCCGACTGACATCTGCAACGTGATACGTCAAAGATCTGCTGGAACTCTGAGGGATCGCATACTTCACAGATACTTCACAGATAAATATACGACTTGACATCTTCAACGTGATACGTCAAAGATCTGCTGGAACTCTGAGGGATCGCATACTTCACAGATACTTCACAGATAAATATACGACTTGACATCTTCAACGTGATACGTCAAAGATCTGCTGGAACTCTGAGAAATCGCATACTTCACAGATACTTCACAGATAAAAATCCATAAATATACGACTGACATCTTCAACGTGATACGTGAAAGATCTGCTGGATCTCTGAGAAATCGCATACTTCACAGATACTTCACAGATAAATATACGACTGACATCTTCAACGTGATACGTCAAAGATCTGCTGGATCTCTGAGAAATCGCATACTTCACAGATACTTCACAGATACTTCACAGATAAATATACGACTGACATCTTCAACGTGATACGTCAAAGATCTGCTGGATCTCTGAGAAATCGCATACTTCACAGATACTTCACAGATAAAAAATCCATAAATATCTGACTGACATGTCACGTATACGTAAATATAAACCAATCATACGTCATATATGCGGCAAGTATCCGAAGAGATGTAAGCAGTAATCCCGAGGGATAACAGAGCCACATATTTCTGGATCTGCAGCAGATAAAGTATCCGGATTTTGGGATTTTTTAAGGATCAATAAAGTTCGGATCTGTTCGTATCCGGAAACTGGATTTTCCGAGGATGCGATACGGAAATTCCCGGAAATTGTCCGTATATGTGAAGGATACGGAGATATACCACATCTGATACTCCCGTATATCTATGGTTTTAGTGCAGTGCATGTCCTCTCCGGGTTGGGGAGAAGGTCCTGCCCCAAGTGGAGGAGTTTAAGTATCTCGGGGTCTTGTTCACGAATGAGGGAAAACTGGAGCGTGAGATCGATAGGCGGATAGGTGCAGCATCCGCAGTGAAGCGGGCGCTGTACCGGTCTGTCGTGGTGAAGAGAGAGCTGAGTCAAAAGGCAAAGCTCTCAATTTACCGATCGATCTACGTTCCCACCCTCATCTATGGTCATGAGCTTTGGGTTGTGACCGAAAGAACGAGATCTCGGATACAAGCGGCTGAAATGAGTTTTCTCCGCAGGGTGTCTGGACTCTCCCTTAGAGATAGGGTGAGAAGCTCAGTCATCCGGGAGGGACTCGGAGTAGAGCCGCTGCTTCTCCACATCGAGAGGAGCCAGTTGAGGTGGCTCGGGCATCTGGTTAGGATGCCTCCTGGACGCCTCCCTGGTGAGGTGTTCCGGGCATGTCCCACCGGGAGGAGACCCAGAGGAAGACCCAGGACACGCTGGAGGGACTATGTTTCTCGGCTGGCCTGGGAACGCCTTGGGATTCCCCCAGAGGAGCTGCTCCAAGTGGCTGGGGAGAGGGAAGTCTGGGCCTCCCTACTTAGGCTGCTACCCCCGCGACCCGACCCCGGATAAGCGGAAGAAAATGGATGGATGGATGGACATTTATTTTATCACAATGGTTTCAGCAGCAATGCAACAACTACTACTCCCAATAACAATCGTAATTCACTTTTGAATATATATTTTTAAAAGTATAAAATAAAACATCCTCAACAAAATAAATAAGTAAATGAAAAAAATTACTACCAAAAATGAGGAGCGTAGTACTATAGTGGAGTACTATGAAAAATGAGGGAGCCATTGTGTTTCACAGTTACAACTTAAAATGTATAAACATAAAATGTTCAAATTTAAACGTTCAAAATGTTCAAAGAACTGCATTGTTGCAACATAAAATGAAGTAGAGTCCACAGGCATGTTGTCCAATATTTTTCATGCACTCATAATGCTATTTCAGCAACATTTAAAATGGGTAAACAACCAAAATTCTGAACATGAACTGTTAGGCCAGTAAAATAACTAGCTTCCTGCACATGGCCATGTACTACTGGCCAATAAAAGTTTTCCATTCGGCCATGCTCTTTTTGTAAGATGATGTGAGATCTCTCATGGATTTGGTCCAAAAGGACCTCTGTCTGTTCGACTGACAGCAGAGTGGCCACAAAGTTTGGGTAAGTAAGATGCAGGACATAATAGTATGCCATCATGTATAAAGCCCCCTCATCAACCTTGTCGTTTGGAAATGTTGTGATGGGCACATCTCCTACCGTGAGCAGGCAGTTGGACGAACACACAATCAGAATTGGACAGGAGAGGGAGAGCTTCTTCCTGGGGGCTTTGATGTCCTGTCTTTCCTGAAACACATAAAGACATATTTCTGTTGGCATGATGAATCATATTTTAAGATTGTGGAATATAAGCCAGAAAAAATGAGTAAATAAAATAAAGAGAGAACCTGTAAAACTGTCATGTTAAATATTACGCGGTTGAAAATGTGGGTGCACTAACTGTGCTGGTGAACCCAAAAAAAAAAAAGTAGGAACACCAGTGCAATCAGTGCAAGAAGTTAGTGTAGAAACATGGGGAAAAAAAGTATCAATTAAAAAAATTATTTTGAGTAAGATATTTCCAGCAACCTGGCAAAGATTTTGTTTCTTTCCACCTTGAAAACTTTAATATCCAAATACTATGTTAGGTTTATTCTTTAAAATAATAACACCAATTTCTCATTAACATTCAAATAATAATGTATTATTGTAATTAAAAAAGATAAATTAATCTACATTTCTAGAAATGTTTGAATTATCAGAATAATCCAGGTGTCAAAATGAAGCTTAAAAAAAACATGAATCTGAAAATGTGCTTAAGTAAATATAACCAAATTTGACTTAATCCTCAGTTTGATTAGATGGGTTACATACGGTCATGCTATCACATGAAGTTGCATTAAGGGACAAAAGTTGTAACCTTATAAAGATGCACAACCCCAAAATAAAGTAGGAGAAACTCACTCTTAGAACTGGACAGGAGAGGGAGAGCTTCTTCCTGGAGGCTTTGTGGGCTTGTTTTTCCTGAAACACAAAGACATCTTTCTGTTGGCATGATGAATCATAATGTTAATATTCAGATTGTGGAAGATAAACAAAACAAAATAAAAACAAGACTATATAAATACAAAACTAAATTCACCAAACTCCTTGTCAGTAGTGCCTGAGTCAGTGCGGTAGTCTCATCTGTAGACTGGTCCAGAACGATTGTTGAGTCCCTCGAAATGGCTTCATCTGTGTCATAGGGCTCATCAAGACGGCGTCTCTTTGAAGAGTTGCAAAGATTAGCCAATTAATCAATTCCAACAAATGCTGGCCAACATCATATGTTATTAAGTCTACTAAAGCTACTGACATATTTATTATTGAGGAAATGAATCGTTAGTTTCAGCTTTACCTCTTTGATTGCCTCC
Source organism: Garcialebias charrua (assembly GCA_038048925.1). Taxonomy (NCBI): domain Eukaryota; kingdom Metazoa; phylum Chordata; class Actinopteri; order Cyprinodontiformes; family Rivulidae; genus Garcialebias; species Garcialebias charrua. The sequence goes on along the minus strand of JBBPBX010085758.1, from coordinate 5,900 downwards.
CACTCTGAGATTTTTTTAGGGGACCTCACATTCTGCAATCTTTGGTTTAGTTGCACAAACACAGTGACCTTAAGAACACATTAATTACATTTTTTAAATCTTCAATAAAAATGTGCAAAATAAAAAAACTGGTCATTAACTGGATGCATTTCACTTACCCATGAATTATTCAGACCTTGGTCCTGTAGCATGGGGTAATACAGCACTATCCTTTTAGCCATTGCTGTGATTTCAGGTTTTGATGGGTATCTGTATGATTCTGCATCTCCTTTTGCCCTCAAGATTGCAATCATACTGGTCGTGTTTCGGATGAGACGACATCTGAGTTCCTTTGACATTTCACAGTTGCGCTCTTCCCCTTTCATCGACAATTCAATTGTCTTACTTGCTCAAGCTCAGTGTCAGTGTGGAGTACATATTCTGGAAAGGTTAACTTCACAACCTTTTCAGGAGTTTCATACTTTGGAAGACTGGACTTCATTGGAGTGGATGTCTGTTGCATAGGTGACCCATTATTGGAGGAACAGCTCACTAAAGTTGAATCTTCTTCACCAGAATCCTGTACAGAAACAAACAAACAAAAACAATGCAAAACAAAACAAAAAACATTGTGTTCTGATACTGCTACACTATATTGTCAGAAGTATTAGTCTGTGTACATTGACTTTACTGACAATCTTGTTGTTAATATATAGGGTCCACTATTTTGAAAGTTGAAGTCGGGACTGTGCAGGTCAGTCAGGTTTGTCTCACCAAATTTTAGATACCTGTACCCAAGGAAGTGATTGTAACACATCCAAATTCACTGATATGTTGGTGTGACCCAATACTTGGAACTATTTTGTATCCCCAGAGTCAGAACCAAACATTAAGAAGCATCATTAAGTTATTGCGCTCCACTAATCTGGAACAAACTCCCAAAAAACTTTAAATGCAGAAATGATTATGTTTTTTTTTATTCAAAGCAACAAAAAAAAAAAAAGTTTCTTAGATTTGTCTTTCACTGTTCTATTTAAACGGAAAACAGAAACATAATTAACTGTGGTTAGTCCAATGTTTCTTTAACTTCTGTTATTACACCACTGCAATTGACTTTTTTCCAATACTTTTTTCCCCTTCTGTTTTGTTCATGTAAAGCACTGTAATTGACTTGTTACTGACATACAAAAAAATTTGCAGTGCATAGTTTTGGCAATATAGTACATAAACTCAAAGTGCCACAGCCAACTGAAATAGGTTGTTTTTTAAGGCTATGTCACAGAGAAACTGACCTCCTCTGATGCACAATGACAAGCAATCCAGATCGCTTTTCTTCTTCCTCTCAAACAGGCATCTTCAAAAAACAGACCATCACCATGGCTCAACGAAACGACACAAGCTCTTCAACAACATTGCAGAAAAGCAGAGCGAAAATAGAGGCACGACCGGATTCATGTATCTCAGGGAATACTGAGAGACTGTCTCTGTGATTATCAAAATGCTGTGAAACAGGCCAAGTCACAGTACCTCTCCAATTTAATCACCACCAGCTCCAACCGGCCGAAGACGCTATTCAACACACTCCAGTCTGTTATCAATCCATCTGTCAATGTTCTGAAAACTGCCACACAGTCTACCTGTGACGACTTTCAGAGCTATTTTGTCAACAAAATAGACTCTATCAGGCAGAACATTGTCAGTCCATCCAACACTGTCCAATCATGTGCATCTGCAATAACCACAGCTGTTTTTGACCAGTTCGACCTGGTTTCACTGCCTCACCTCATCAAGGTGGTTCAGCAGATGAAACCAACAAACTGTTCTCTGGACATCATTCCCTCTAAAATGTTCAAACAGTCCTTTGATGTAATTGGTCCTTGTGTTTTGTCATTTATTAACAGCTGTCTATCTTCAGGTTTTGTGCCATCTGCTTTCAAACATGCTGTGGTCAGGCCTCTTCTCAAAAAACCAGGCCTAGATCCTACAGCTCTCTCTAATTTCAGGCCAGTTTCCCATCTGTCATTTCTATCAAAGGTCCTAGAAAAGATTGTTTTTATTCAACTTCAATCTTTTCTAGAACTCAACAACCTGTTTGAAAAATTTCAGTCAGGTTTTCGAGCTCGTCACAGTACTGAATCTGCACTGCTCAAAGTACAGAATGACATTCTTCTGTCTCTGGATGCAAAAAACCCTGCTCTGCTGGTGATGTTAGACCTCTCAGCAGCTTTTGACACCGTCGACCATCAGGTACTAATCAACCGCTTGTCTCAGCAGGTTGGCCTCCAGGGAGCTGTGCTTGAGTGGTTCAAATCTTACCTGTCTGGGAGAACTTTTTCTGTCATGATAGGTGATCTGTCCTCCTCTTCATCAACCCCTCTGACCTCTGGCGTACCACAGGGATCTATTCTAGGGCCAGTCCTCTTCTCTCTTTACATGCTGCCATTAGGATCAATCATTGCACGTCATAACCTGTCTTTTCACATGTATGCAGACGATTTACAAATCTATCTGCCAGTCACTCCCAACCCCTCACTCAGTTCAAACACTCTTGTCAACTGCTTAAATGACATTAAGCACTGGCTCTCTCAAAACTTCCTCCACCTAAACACAGATAAAACTGAATGCATTTTATTTGGTGCACCTGATGACACCAGCAACATCCTTCCCAGTCCCAGTTTTGGTTTTCCCCTCCCCCACTTCAACCCGGTGGTCAGAAATCTTGGAGTGCAGCTTGACTCCAACTTAAAGTTTGATAAACAGATCAGTTCTGTTGTCAAGACCAGCTTTTTCCAGCTCCGTCTGCTCTCCAAAGTCAAGTCATTTCTCAGCCGTGGTGATCTGGAGAAGGCCATCCATGCCTTTGTGACCTCCAGACTTGATTATTGTAATGCTTTGTATGTTGGTATTAATCAATCCTCCATCTCCCGTTTACAGCTTGTACAGAACTCTGCCGCGCGCTTTTTGACCAACACACGAAAATATGAACACATCACTCCTGTCCTGTCCTCTCTACACTGGCTCCCGGTTCAGTTCAGGATACAGTTCAAGCTGCTGCTGTTTGTTTTCAAAGCTCTGAATGGACTTGCACCTCTCTACATCTCAGAACTTTTGAAAGTCCATCAGCCCGGCAGAGCTTTACGATCTGCCAGTCAACACCTGCTGGAGGTGCCTCGCTCAAGGTACAAACAATGGGGAGACCGGTCATTTTCTGTTGCCGGCCCAAAAGCCTGGAACAGTCTCCCCCTTGAGCTGCGTGCCACCTCTGATCTGACTCTGTTCAAAACCAGACTGAAGACCCACTTGTTCAAAAAAGCTTTCAGTGTGTAACTTTTATTACTTTTGGTATTTTAGTATGTAGCATTTTTATTTCCATTGCCTTCTTTTATTGCTGTTGTTTCTTATTCTATTTTCATTGATTTATTGTTCCAGTTTATTCATCTTTTTATCCTGTTAAGCACCTTGGTCAATGCAAGGCATTGTAGGAAGGTGCTATACAAATAAAGTTTATTATTATTATTATTATTATTAAAAAGTTCTGTGGTCCTGGGAAAAGGTCCCGCAAGTCTTCACGAGACAGGTTGCCCATCATTGCCTCTGCAGCTGAGAATGTGTTTGAAAACAAAGATGAAACGTGACACATCCAGATTAGGAAGAAAAGACTAAACATAAACTTGGTTTTTCAGTTGTTAAGCTACATTGTTTGAGAAGAAGCGGTAGCAAAGGGCCTTTAGATGGAGGTCTGAGACTGTTAAAAGTAAAATTGCTAACAAACCAGATACAATAAAGAAACCTTAATACAATTAAACTATGCATTCAGCACACATTGCACACAGTACAGGTAGTCCCCGACTTACGAGCGAGATCCGTTACAACGAGTTGCTCGTAACACGGAAATCTCGTAATTCGGAACGACCGCCACGTGTCTCGTAAGTCCGGAATTTCGCTCGTAAATTGGAACGGTTTGCTAGCGCGACTACAAACACTCGTTTTTCATCGAAAAACTGCTTACGAGTGCATAAAAATGATCGGAAACGTGTGTCCACATGTTTAGCTAACGAACTGTGGTGAAAAAACACAGAAAAACTCTGTATTTTTTGCGTTTTTTCAAAAAATTTGCCAGCTCGTAAGTCCGAAACCTCGTAGGTCAGAGCGCTCGTAAGTCGGGGACTACCTGTACTAGCTTTTTCTTATTTACACTGGCCACAACAAAGCATTTTTAAACATTAATATTGTTTGAAACCAGTAAAATTGTTTAGTTTATACATTTTGAAAATTTTGAAGTTTCTTTGATATCTGAAATTTGATAGTTCAATCAAATTTAGAGTCACATCTGCAGCTAACAACTGAACACATTTTTGTTGCTGTCTCAAAGTAGCTGTACATGAATGGATGGGAGACATGCATTTAGAGACAAACCAGCAATAACAATTATATGCATTATTGATTTTAAAATAGGCTATGTGCCACGGGTAGTGGTGACGTACTTCCGTTAAAATGTGGGCCCTACGTTGCACTTCCGGTTCTGGTCGACAGCAGTTGTTGTTAGCGGTAGCTTCTAGAACCAGACCATGTAAAAGACACAAATGGTAAATTATCTGCGAGCTACTGGTACAACAAGAGAGATTTGTTGTGTGTCATTGTGTCCAGTGAATAGCAGGGACAATAGAGCGCTTAGTTTTTAACATTTAATGCCAGAGTTTGTGGCTAACCGAGTTAGCCTTTAAAGCTAACACTCGGGTTAGTAGCCGGCATTTTAAACCTCAGAATATTCAAGAGCCAGCATCAAACAGTGGTTAAAAAGGAGCTGTACCTGCATTGTTCGAGTGGAATAATTCTCCCTTCCATGACCGGGGGTTTGGGAGAAGCAGCAGATAGGACAGCGAGGAGGAGAACACAGCAGCTGCAGCTCAATAAGAAACATGATTATGACTCGACTCCACACCCTGCACTTGTAGATTTGGTGTTGGAGTAATGAGTGATTTGATAAAAGTTTGTAACTACATACTTTTAAAATAATATTCAGTATGTTTTCTAATCTGTAAATATGTTTGTAAACTCCTAGTAACTTCAGGGCTGTTACACCTCTGAAATATTCTCTGCAGTTTCCTTTAATATGAAACCAGAACTGTTTCACTTCAATTAAACTTTTATTTCCTGAGATGTAATTATTTATTTTAAAGCATAACTCTCATAAAGAGTTCTCTGTTTGGTTTTTTACGTTATGAAGGTAAATATGAACACTTTTTTGTTTTTTCAGGTTTGCATCATCTTACCTCCTGATGTGTTTCTGACCCATGACTGAGCTGTTCTGCTATCCATGGTCAGTGTTCACCAAGAATGAGATGAGAGGAACTCCCCATCAAGTTCAAGTTGTGTTTATTTGTCATATACAGGTTAACACAGAGTTAACAGTACAATGAAGTGCTCAGGATGAGAAGAGCAGATTTGACTTGCTAAAAATCAAACTATACTAAAAGCATGCAAAGTGAAAAAGTAATTATAATATTCACAAAGTCCTGAAGAGAGACAGTAAACATGGTTGGATATACATATATATATAACTATGTGCATGTTAGCTTGTACTGTATTACTAGTTTGAAATACTTACAGTAGTTCATTCAAATTCATCCTGCTGCATCATTACTGTATATCCAACCATGTTTACTGTCTCTCTTCAGGACTTTGTGAATATTATAATTACTTTTTCACTTTGCATGCTTTTAGTATAGTTTGATTTTTAGCAAGTCAAATCGGATCTTCTCATCCTGAGCACTTCATTGTACTGTTAACTCTGTGTTAACCTGTATATGACAAATAAACACAACTTGAACTTGATGGGGAGTTCCTCTCATCTCATTCTTGGTGAACACTGACCATGGATGGCAGAACAGTCACATCAGGAGGTCAGATGATGCAAACCT
>JBBPBX010085757.1:0-15029 GCA_038048925.1 Garcialebias charrua | reverse complement strand
AGAGTCAATATGGATTTAGAAAACAAAACTATGTCAATGGCTATCATGGAATTTATGGAACACATAAGCATAAAATGAAATAATAAAAGTGTAATACTGTCCTGAGTTTTTGCATAGTAGTATGAAAAGTATAAAAACGTAAATCTATAAAATAAACTGAAGTTTCTAGCATTGACATTTGCAAAGAGTGGCACAGCAGCATATAAGTTAATGTACACAGTATATGTATGAGGTAGTTGATGTTGGTATAGAGGCAAAGTGACATATGCAGTGAGGCACATAAGGCACATTTGGCATCCTTAGATAAGGGTAGTCAGAGAATGCTGTATATGTATCTGCAGTAGTATAGATAAAAGTAGTGTAAATGTAAAGCAGTAGTAATAAATGTAAACAGTATTAATAAATGTAAACAGTGAATGTAAACAGTAGTATGACTATAGGCAGTAATGTAATACAAACATTAGTGCAAATATGAGAAGTAGTGCAAACTGAATGAACACATGACCAAGAGTTTAGTGAATAAACCCGTTTGATGACACAGAGTCCAGTGATAAAAGATTTACTAAAAGCAGGAGTGCTTGTGGAATGCTATGACTCACCTTGTAACACGCCTATTTTTCCAGTAAAAAAGGCCCCACCCTCTTCCGACTGGAGGGTGGTGCAAGATTTGCAAGCAGTAAACAGGAAGAAATGCAGCAACAAGTACCTCTAAATGAAAAAAAAAATGTGGCTCTCAAAAGGAGCCAAACAAACAGATGGTCTTTTCACTTGTCCTGAAAACAAACCAATCCTACCAAAAAATCTCTATAAATGCACAGCAATATTGAGCCATGGAAAAACTCATGTCTCAACAGGAGGGATGGTAGGATTAGTGGGAAAACTATACACAACTTATGGATTCAACTCTTATTCAAAAATTTTTTGTGTGGGTCCACTTAAGCCATTGCAAACTTATGATTCAAAACAAGGATGAATAAACTGATTGCTCAGAGCAAAAATGACTAAAATAGACTTTTTATTAGCTACTTTTGCCTAAACTTCGCCTAAACTGTACTTTTGTGTTTTGTGATCCTCATAATTTGGTATGCAGTTTAAATAAAATAGGAAATTAGAACTGAAATTAGGAATTCTTCATTCAGCTCACAGAGGGAGCCCGTTGTACAAAGGGGGCTGTATTTATAGTATACAGTCATCTCAAATCGGTGAAGATTGTCCACAACTCTGTGAGCTACTAGGAAGAAAACCTAGTTTCAGCATTATGAGGACCACAGACCAAAATAAAGGTTTAACAGCCGTAGCATTTCTAATCTTATTGGTAAAAATGCGTGTTAATAGACCAATATCGTTGTTACCACAGTTTTCCAAAATTTGGAGAAGTTATTTGCAACTAGATTGGATGGATTTATCATTAAACAGAATATATTAAGTAACAGCCAATATGGATTTACTTCAACATCAATGGCCCTTATTGAATTAATAGAACAAATACCAACTGCTGTTGACCAGAAAAGAGTTGCGTTAGTATTTATGTTGATCTAAAGAAGGCATTTGATACTATTGACCACAAAATTCTTCCTGAAAAGCTGTATAGGTATGGTATTAGAGGGCCAGCATTACAATGGGTTAATAGTTACTTGAAAGAAAGAAAACAATTTGTTCAAATAAATGATGTCAGATCTGAACTTTGTAACATTACATGTGGAGTGCCGCAGGGTTCTGTACTTGGACCCAAGTTATTTAATCTATATGTGAATGACTTGGTAGATGTGTCAGAACTCCTTAAATGTGTTTTATTTGTCGATGACACAACATTTTGTTTGGGTAATGACATTGAACGATTGTTGGAAAAGATACAGACAGAATTTGTAAAATACAAAATTGGTTTCACCTAAATAAATTATCGTTAAATTTGGAAAAAACATTTTACATGATATTCAGTAATAGTAAAAGGAATGTTGATGCACCATTTACAGTAGATGGAATTGAGATTCATAGAGTTAGTGAGGTAAAGTTCCTGGGTGTCATCATTGATAGAAAATAAAAATAAAAATAAAATAAAATTATAGATATCCATCAAACATGTTGTTTCAGAAACTAAAGATATTTAAGTTCTATGACTTGGTTGATTATAGCATTTTTGCTTTTTATGTATAGGGCTAATAAAAATACATTGCCTGTAAATATACAAATAAATTTTGTTAAAAGGGAGAGCACTTATATTTTTTAAGGGTCAGAAATGTTTGTGAAACAGTTATCACAGTTAAAAGTAAATTTAAACCACAGTCTCGCAGTGACATCTGGTGGTGGTGTGGGGATGAGAGACTTTTTGACAGACTGCCTCAGAACACTACTGGTCAATCAATTGCATCCACTACAACATTCAGAGATTGAGCAACTACACTGTGGCTGGATTTGAGGCGGTACATGAGCAGTTGTCAGCTACCTCTTTAAATGGCTTTCCAGAACCGCATTGCGGTGGACATGATTTTGGCAGAGAGAGAGGCGGAGTTTGTGCCATCTTTGGTCAACAATGTTGCACTCTTGTGCCCAACAACACGGCAACAGATGGCAGCTTGACCAAAGTGTTGGATGGACTGCGTGCACTTAGTGTCAAAATGAAAGACCATTCTGGGGTTGACACCTCCATGTGGGATCCCTTTGGGGAGTATTTTGGCAGATGGAGTGGCCTCATATCCTCCATCTTTGTCTCCATAGCAGTGCTTGCAGCAATCCTGATTTTGTGTGGATGTTGTTGAATTCCATTTTTAAAACGATGTTTAATCGCCTTATTAACACAGCTATTGCTCCCCTGGAAAAGCAGCTGTACACGCTGCTTCCTGTTAATGAAAATACTGATAATTTAACTGACTATGAGATCCACTTTCTTGAACCTAATTCTGCCCTGGACTCAGATGATGATAGTGTCCAGGCAACTAAGGGCTAACCTCTGAGTGTAAGCATTTCTTGTAAATGACCTCATAGCAGAAAAATCTATTGAAGATGCTATTGAGCGACTGGAGAACCTGTAAATGTGATAAACAGGAGGGAAATGTTGGGTTTATTATAAATACATATTATCACATTTATATTGTTTAAACTAATCCCTCTTAAAAGTAGACAACATGTGTTCTTATTTTCACTAATGCCTGTGATTAGTTTGTGTGCAGGAAACCTGTTCGACCGGCAACATACCCTGGAGCAAACTGGCTGTGGAAATAGTGCAGTTGTTTTCCACTACATCTGGAAGAATGTTGTTCAACATGTTGACGTGTACCTATATGTTGACATATAGCTATGTGTTGACGTGTACCTATTTGTGAATCAGTCTCAACCGGTTTTTCCCCCCTCCTTTAGCGGTGAGACAAATGTAACCAGGGCATTCCTAAACTCAATAAAAGGCAAAGGAGAGCAGAAAATAAACAGAGTGGGTTAGCCGCTCTCCTTGCAAGAAAAAGGTACTCATCTCTTGTGTCTTCTCTGTTTTACAGTGTGGTGTTTTAATAATGTTTGGGGTTTAAACCTGACAGTTCTTTAAGTCAGATAAGGCCGGCTGGTCCCATCTGCAGAACTGTGCTTTAATCTGGATGGTGCTCACAGACTTGTCTCACTGCTTCGCCCCCAAATGCAACATGTGATATGTCTTAACTGTACTTGCTGGTAGAGTTTTTTGGCTGTATCATAGAGTGTCCTGTAAGACAAAATGTAATAGAATCTTTTTTTGAATACCACTGATTACCCTGTAACCTTCCTTTTTTCCATATCTAAGATTGTTACGGCGCGGTTTTAAACTGTTGCGGCTACGTGTACACGTCCCCATCTTAAGGACGGGTGTGCGTCAATTGCAATGTTTTTGTGCTCTGGTGCAATGACGATGCCAATAAAGATATATTCTATTCTATATTCTAGAGCTTTCTGGGACTGGGATGATGATGGTGGTCTTCAGGCAGGTGGGAACTGTTGCCAGGGCAAGTGAAGTGTTAAAGATGTTGGATCTTGTGTCGAATAATTTCAGTTTGACAGCATTTTAGTATTGGGTAAATCAGACAAGTTTTAAGTTGTGTATTTGTGAACATTTCAATTGTAAATGAAAACATTTAAACATTTTGTATTTAACGTTGTCTGAAACACTTTTGATTATTTCAGTTCTTTTCTGCAGGGGGTTACCTCAGCAAGTGAAACTGAATGAAAGATTTGGTAGTTGTTTGTATGTTGGATGCACTTCTCGACACAACCTGGGCTCAAACCTGCAGCCGCAGGGTTGCAGGACTGTGACACTGACCACCAATCCACTGCAGCCATCCCTTATCTTTTACCTGCTTCTTCCTTTTCGGGTCACTGGTGCCCATATCGAGCTATCACTAGCCGTTTTTGCACTGCACAGCCCTCAACGGCCCAGCCCGCCCCTGGTTGGCCCAGAGCCCAGTCTGGCCCGCCCCCGCTCATTACGCATTGGCCTCAGAGCCGCCTTGAAGTGGGTGGGCAGTTCTCTGGAAGTGGGTGGGGTGTTCTCTTGACGTGGGTGGAGTGTTCTTGTGTGCGCGCTTACAGTGTTTTAAGAGAGGAGACGCCGCTAAAAAATATTTGTTAGCTGAATATATATATTAGTGTTTCTGAGTTTAATTTTTGTTAATAACTGATTACAAATCAGCTTATGTTAGAACGTAAATAACACGAAGCGCGCACCCATTTCCGCCTTTCAGCGCAAGCTGAATGTCATTAAAATATAACTAATATTGTCTAACTCTTGCGTGCAGCCAGGGTTTTAAAATATAACTAATAATCTCTAACTCCTACTCATAGCCAGAATGTTAAGAGGGGTGATTCCTTTATAGGTAAAGTGGACTCCTGAAAAAACCAATCCGCCGCCGTGGCTCACAGGAAGCGCGCTCGGCTTTCCACTCTACATTTTATCTTGACCCGGGGAAGCGGGTTCGCTTCCCACCTGGTACAAGTTATTTTACGTTTGTCTTTTATTGGAGTAAATAAAAAGGAGTTTGTTTGGTTAACACAAACTCCTTTTTTTTTATCCAATAAAAGACAAACGTAAAATAACTTGTACCAGGTGGGAAGCGAACCCGCTTCCCCGGGTCAAGATAAAATGTAGAGTGGAAAGCCGAGCGCGCTTCCTGTGAGCCACGGCGGCGGATTGGTTTTTTCAGGAGTCCACTTTACCTATAAAGGAATCACCCCTCTTAACATTCTGGCTATGCGTAGGAGTTAGAGATTATTAGTTATATTTTAAAACCCTGGCTGCGCGCAAGAGTTAGACAATATTAGTTATATTTTAATGACATTCAGCTCGCGCTGAAAGGCGGAAATGGGTGCGCGCTTCGTGTTATTTACGTTCTAACATAAGCTGATTTGTAATCAGTTATTAACAAAAATTAAACTCAGAAAAACTAATTCAGCTAACAATTTTTTTAGGGGTTTCTGTAGTTAAATTTTAATGAAATTCAGCTGCGCTGAGGTTGTTGTTAGAACGAGTCCAGCCCCTGCTGCAAACAACGAATCCAATGTGAGCAGTACCTCAAACTGGGCCCGGGAGCTCGGCCCGATCAGAGCCACGGTGGAGATGGTTCCAAAACGAGGGCGGACCCGAGGCGGAAAAGGAAAATGCGAACATGCCGAACCCAGGTTAGAAGGCGGGGCGGGCCGGGCCGTTGAGGGTCGTGCAATGCGAAAACGGCTAGGGGTGGAGGACACCCAGGACAGGTCTCCAGTCCATGACAGGGACAAATGGAGACAAACAATCATCCACTCTCTCACTCAGCCATACAAGCACATTCAGAATATTGTCTTTAATCCCAAACCTGCGTGGCCTCCACAGATTTGAGATGCTTCTTAACAACACATTTGCTGTCAACAATCACAACTACATCAAAACTTGAAAACTCTTGTTTTATTTTTAAGCTTTTTTTAAGTTTAAAAACGTTGGCTCATGTGGGACTAGTGGTGCAGAGGTTAAAGAAGGTGAGCCTGTGATTGGAAGGTCGCTGGTTTGACTCCCTGGACAAACAACATCAAAATCTGGGTGGGAAATTTGAAACACCCACACCTGCCCCAACTCTCATTTGCCCCACTCTGGGCCCATGAGCAAGGCCCTTAACCCCCACCGTCTGTTCCCCTGGGTGCCCTAGACAGCAAATGTCTGCTCCACACAGAGGGCTGTGGTTGGTCAGGAAGGATATCTGGCATAAAAACAATTGCCAAATCTTTGTGCAAATTAGTTTTCTGGAGACTCCTGAAGAAGGTAGCAGCCGAAAGAAGAAGAAATAATAAGTTTGGGTTAGATTTTAAAAAAAAGATTTCTATGCTGCCTGTAAAAAAAAAAAAAAAAAAAAGCCTATGTTTGTTGTGCTCTTCACAACCCACAGACCATGTTTTCATAGCTTGAACGCTTCACATGTTTTTAGGTTGGGTTACATTAAAACAGCATCTCTGACAGACAGACTAAAATGCAGCTCATCAAACGATCGCAGCTCGTTAAAAGGCAACTCCAAGAGAAAAATATTTTCAGAGTTCCTCTGCTGCCTTCAGCTGTTTGGATTGTTGTTGTCAGCAGACCTTCGGCTGCTGAAGAAAAGCAGAAGCTTTTTAAATCTTTGCAGCTTTCTTTCAGACAGTCTGAAATGAAACAGGCTACCGGTATGTGTAACACCTTCTGCTGAGCTGCCCTCATAAAAAGGCTTATGTTATGCATTTGATGCTTTCTGCTCTGTGTGTGTCTTGAGACTTTATTCAAAAAGAAAGTTGGTTTTAACAGCAAAAAGTGAAGAAGAACAAAAATGTTTCTGCCAAAAGGCAATGCAGTGGCTACGATTAAAGCTAAATTAAAATGATGCATAAAAAGTTAACTCTTTCATTTATGAAATTAATATTCATAGAAGTTGATGACTTTATTTTGGATTAAAGAAAAATGTAATATGAAATCTTTTGTCAGAATAAATGCAAAATTTATTTATGCAATCAATAATTGTTATTGAACCAAAAAGACTCTTATTCACAAGGAAACACTCTTTTTAATTAAAAACAAATTGTTCAGAACTAATCTAAAATGTTAAATCTGGTCCTCTGGAAAGGTTCAGAAAACAAACAAAAAAATGTAGAAACGTTTCGTCTTTCATACAAAATACTTCCTCAGCCTTTTTTAAGCAACACTGGCAAAACGGTTAAAAATATCCTGATGCATGCTCAATAATCCAAGTAGAAAAATCAGACTGAGGAAGTCTTTCAGGTGAAAGACGAAACGTTTCTACAATTTTTTTGTTATTTTTGTAACCCATCCAGAGCCAGAGGACCTGACAACTTTTTTTGATGTTTCTATCTGTATAATTGAGCATGCATCAGGATGTTCAGAACTAAACAAATAAGACTTTTTTTCCCCCATCTAAATCAGATTCTGTAAGTGCATAGGTGAACAGTAGGAATTGTTTTATACCATTGTGTACAAAACTCCTGGGTACAAAGTGGGCATAAGTACTGGAAAAATATGAAATGGGCACATCATCTTACAGCTTCTTTGTTGGGCTGAAATAACTTTGTGAATGTTTCTAATGGAAAACTAAAGATTACTGGTAACGGCTAATGCCTGTGGGAGGTCTAGCTTGTGTCAGCTACACTCACTTTCTCGCACAGCTGCAGCCAATCCAAATCAGCCACCACTCCACACCTGACCCTGATCCATGCTGCTGACTTTTTAGACTTCTAAACAGATGACAGTCTGTGAGGATCCAAAATTTCACCTCCTCCACCACAACTCTCCACTGGCTCCCCTCAGGGCTGTGTGCTGGGCCCCCTACTGTTCACTCTGCTCACATATGACTGTGCACCTATTCATCCAGGCTGTCATATTGTAAAGTTGCAGATGATACGGTGGTGGTGGGATGCATCACAAACAATGATGAGTCCAGCTACAGGCAGGAGGTGGAACACCTGGAGAGCTGGTGCAGGAAGAACAACCTTCACATCAATGTGAAGAAGACAAAGAAGATGGTTGTGGACTTCAGCCAAAACAAACACAACTATCCCCACTAGGGTGTGCACCTGAACGTCAACCTCAGCTGGGGAAACAACACCACCAGTCTGATCAAGGAAGCTCATCAGAGAATCTACTTCCTCATGCGGCTGAGGTAAGCTGGACTGAGAAGTTCAGTCCTCACCTCCTTCTACATGTGTGCAGTGGAGAGAATCCTGTGCTCCAGCATCAACGTTTAGCATGGAGGCTGCACAGCTGCAGAAAGAAAAGCTTTATGGCACGTCCACACCTAACAGCTTTTCAACGGCAGGAGCGTCCAGTTTACATGCAAAGTCAATGGGGGAGGTGCCTCCAGCCGCGTCTTGGCGTCGGGCGTCACGTCACGTGCGTGTTGAGCGTGATGGAAAGCGTTTTTCCGTGCACGTGAACCCGCGTCAGCCTCCAAAGCACGCGTTGATTTAGCTGAAGATTTCGCGGTTCAAACATTCAAACGCCGTTCAACTCTCCCTGATTGGTTGATCAGGGAGAGTCGGGGGGAGAAGAGAGGGGGTCAGGGGGAGAGGGGGAGAGTCCCTATGTGACGCGGAAACGATTGCGCAACTATGTGACGTATTGTTTGTGGGACACAGAAAAAACCCGCGGAGTCATGGACTATGGAAGAGAAACTCATTGTAGCTGTGTGTTCGCGACAAGTCCTTCACGACCAGTCAAGTCTGCTCCACAGAGACAGAAATAAAAAGCTCCTCGCCTGGCGGAGTGCAGTGAGGACTCGGTATACCGGTAAGCTCCTCCCACACACCCCGAAGCAGTTTTGCGTTCCTGTCTGGACACCAAGTGCGTCCACTTGCGTGCGTGACGAGCTTTTTGGAAGTTGAAACGCTGTTCGGTATGGATGTACCATTACAGAGAGTGGTGAAGGCTGCACAGAAGATGTTGGAGTCAGTCTCCCCACCATCACAGACATCTACACCTCCAGATGCAGGAAGAGAGCCACCTGCATCATGAAGGACCCCACTCACCCAGCACACACGCTTTTTGCTCCATTCCCCTCAGGAAGAAGGTTGAGGCGCATTGGTGTAGAACCACTAGACTGAGGAACAGCTTCTACCCCGAGGCTGTTAAACTCATGAATAAATAACCAGAATAATCACTGTGAAAAGACCACATCATTCTGCTGATTTATTTCATTTTGCTGTGTTCATTCATACTCGGCTGCTCACACAGACTCATGTTTGGGCTGCTGTTCAGCACATTGTTTTTGTAGTACTAATGCTTAGCATATTTTTAGTTAAATGTTTTTCTTAGTTCATATCTTAGATCTTATTACTGTTTTTCTTTGACATTTTATACTTTTGTTAGATGTAACTGGGACCCTGTGTACATAATTTTATTCCCCCACATGTACCACATGTGGTACGAATGACAAATAAAGGAAGTCAGACTCTCTGACTCTGACTCTCTAAATATTTATATTTGTTTTAGAATCTGTCATTCGTCCATACTAAATCCTTCCTTATCAATCTGAACAGCTAGATATCAGTGTTTATTTGGAATAAAAAACACCATGGATTGCTAGAAGGGTCCTGCATCTGCCCCGCAAACTTGGAGGCATGTCGCTTCCTAACTTTATACACTATTGTTGAGCAACTATTATCAGAGCTCTTTTACTCTGGTTGGGTAAAGAAGACACCCCTTCTCCTAGTTGGGTAGCCTTGGAAAGGGCATCAATTACTTTGTAGAGCCAGTTCTCTTTCTGCATTGCTCTGCTCTCGGCTGCCCTTTTAACAATTACTGTAAACTCTACCTTTAACCTTACTATGATCTGGGCAGTTAAGATTTGAAATCAGTTCAGGAGGGCATTTAACTCTAGAGTTACTTTTTTTTGGCACCTGTGACACTTAGAAACCGGAAACCAGATTTCTGACATTACAGCTTCAGTATGTAGCTTTTTTTATAAACATATTTCTTCACTCTGTCACTACCTCCTGACAGACTGATGTTAGCCAGGTAATCTCTGAAAAAAAAAAATATATATATATGTCCCCTTGCTTCTCCAGGTGGTAAATAAGCATTTCTAAAAAGAAAAGGTGACACGCCATTTTCCAGCCAATAAAAACAGAGTTTGTAACCAGCCAATAAAAACAGAGCTTGAATTTGAATCAGCCAATAAAAACAGAGCTTGAATTTGAATTTCAGCAGACCATGGGAGAGCAGAGCCATATATGGCTCTGAGGGGGAGGGATCAGAATGCTTTGCCTGTTGAAATGTTTTCTAAGTGCTGCAGTTCTACAGAAACTGCAGACTGAACCTTTAAATCATGATACAGCTTTTGACACCTGAGTCTTGAAGGAGTGCATTCACTGTGTGACCTCTAAGTTGATGGTAGATTTGCCTCTTTTGAACAGCTGGTACAAAAGTTTAATATTCACAAGTCACAATTTTTTAGATGTCTGCAGCTGAGACATTGTCAGTTCTAACTCTGTTTTCTTTTGTACTCCTCAAAACATTTTGTGGCTAAGATTTGGGAGTGCAGGTCTGATACCAAGGGGACCTTCAGCAAAAATGTATACACTGCTCAACTCATACCATAAATTCAGTTTGGACTCCCTTAAACTGAAATGGGAAGCAGACTTGGAGGAAGTCATATCAGACTCAACCTGGAGAACGATCAAGAACATTGGGCCTCATGCACGAACCATTCGTACGCACAGATTTGTGCTTATACTGTGCGTACGAGTGATTTAGGATCATTTGTGGCATCCAACAATGTTTTCGTATCCTACGAATTTATTCAGATACGAACAAAATCTACGAGTGGTCCGGACCTGTCGTATATTTTAGGAGCGTCAGTCTGCTGTCATCCAGACGGATCTTCTCCACGAATAACTTCATATTTCGTTATTTAGAAAATATTTAGAGTTTAAAAAAATCACGCACCATAATTATTCTTGACAATAGGTTATTCTGTTTGAATTAGAATTATAATTTTAAGTTTAATTTGTCTGGTGTGTCGCGCAGGCTTCAGTGAGTCGTGCGCTCCTTGGTCATCAAAGCCGCTCCTCATATTAACACCCAGGTACATTCTCAATAGTCCAGGTATCAAATCCGCTCATTCTCAATCAGTTCATCTGGACAGTTTCTTTTTAGCAGAAACGTTTCACCCTAACTTCAGTGTGCTTTGGACTACTCTGACTGAGGAAGCCCTCTGGAGTGAGGGTGAAACGTTTCTGCTAAAAAGAAACTGTCCAGATGAACTGATTGAGAATGAGCGGACCCAGGTACATAAAATTCCCATACACCGCCGCAGAACAAGTACGAATTAAGACTGATCTTGTGTCAAACACCATCGGAGCAATAGATTATATCTGATTCGAAATATAACCTGCAGAATGTGGTGGTTGCGCGCTGACCAGGAGGTGCGCGCTGACCAGGAGGTGCGCGCATCATTTGTGCTGCAAAACATGTTGGCACGCGTCTTGCAGCGTGGCATTTACAGTATTGTCCATCCATCTCGCAGACTGATCTCTTCCTGTCCGTGCTGCGGCGAGACGTTTGTTTGAAGCCATTTTCAGATCAAACCATTTATTCTTGATTTCTGATACTGTACGACCCACGGGACACACAGCATGCACTACAATATTAATATGAAGTTAACTGTAGTTTAGAGACAATTTAAAATGCTTCTGTTGAAAAACACATCCGACACTTGCGGGGGGTGGGGGGGTAGCGGTGCGCTACAGCTCTTCTGAATAAGTGAAACTATAATGTAACACAGTACACTGAAATTAGAGATATTTGACCATCCGACACTTGCGGGGGGCAGCGGTGCGCCACAGCTCTTCTGAATAAGTGAAACTACACAGTTGTTTACAAACTTTACACTAACATTAAAGATATTTGACCATCCGACACCTGCAGGGGGGGGGGGGGGTAGCCACAGCGCGACTGAGAGCAGATCTCCGAACGCGTGAAGTTCCTCATTTTACTTCATGAGTTTGAATGAATGGACACTTCCTGCTGTCAGAAGGCAGGAAGCGTGGCCTTATATGGTGTTTTGAGGGGTGGAAATTATGTAAATTACCTTCACGCGAGCACGCGCAGGTGAGTAGAACAGGTGGAATTCATCACCTTTAAGCAGCCCGTTTACACGCTTTTCCTGTGGATAGAAGACTTTGTTGGTTCTGACGTGGCATGTTCGTACGAACGCTTCGTACGAACAAAAGTAGGAGAAAATTAGGATAAGAATAAGAATATTTTCGTGCATGAGGGCCATTCACTCTGAGACATGCTGTAATTAAACTCAAGGTGGTGCACATGCTGCACTGGTCCAAAGACAAGCTGTCCAGGATCAAGGCTGACCTGGATGCAGCATGCAATTGTTGCAAACAAGCTCCAGCTACACTCCTGCATACATTCTGGACATGTCCTAAATTGCAGACTTTTTGGCAATCAATCTTTGATACCTTATCTGGAATATGTGGCAAAACTGTTCACTCATCACCACTCATGTCACTATTTGGGGTGGTCCCCATGGATACAACCTTCAGTAAATGTGAGAGGGCTTTGATTGCCTGCTCTCTTCTTGCCAGAAGGCTAATTTTGTGTAACTGGAAGGACCCACACACAGCATATGTACATTGGTGATGTACCACATCCATCAGGAAAAAAATAAAGTACACCCTAGGGGGTTCTGTTAAAAAAAGTTTGGGAAATTTGGCAACTCTTTATGTTGTATGTAGAATGGATGTCAGTGCCTGTTTAGTTTTTTTATGCATGTTTGACTGATTGGGTGTGGGAGGGATGAGGGGTTGGGGTGTTCTGTATTGTTTGTTTAAAACCGAAAAATTAATAAATAACAAATACATTGTTTGGAAAAAATGTCACCAATCCTACTGTACTGTAATATGGAGTCAACTCATTTACCAGAAAAAATCATTCAGTCTTTTTAGTCAGATGATGACCAAGAGATGTCAGTTTTATAGTTGTGTTTAAAGTGCTCTATAAATAAAGCTGGTATGGTATGGTATATTATGAACTTATATTGTTTTATACTGTCATATGTGCAATCAAGTGTATTAAGTGTTTGTTACATAAAATGAATGTGATATAAAGTGTATGGCTTCCTAAAATCAAAGAAAAATGTTGATGTAATGGTTACATCATGAACTTTATATCTATCATTCAATGTTTAGAAGCCTCAAGCCAATACACATGGATCTTTCTAAAGCCAGTGTACATGTCATGTAGTTCACTCACCATTTTAGATCATGTCCACCATCAGGAAGCAGAGCAACGAGCGAATTGCTGTTGGACGGGAGCAGAACAACGAGCGAGTAGCTGTTGGACGGGAGCCGTGCAGCAAGCTGGTTGCTGTTGGACGGGAGCAGAGCAACAAGGGAGTTGCTGTTGGACGTGAGCAGAGCAACGAGCGAGTTGCTGTTGGACGGGAGCAGTGCAGCAAGCTGGTTGCTGTTGGACGTGAGCAGAGCAGTGAGCGAGTTGCTATTGGACGGGAGCAGTGCAGCAAGCTGGTTGCTGTTGGACGTGAGCAGAGCAACGAGCGAGTAGCTGTTGGACGGGAGCAGAGCAACGAGCGAGTTGCTGTTGGACGGGAGCAGAGCAACGAGCGAGTTGCTGTTGGACGGGAGCAGAGCAACGAGCGAGTTGCTGTTGGACGGGAGCAGAGCAACGAGCGAGTTGCTGTTGGACGGGAGCAGAGCAACGAGCGAGTTGCTGTTGGACGGGATCAGAGCAACGAGCGAGTTGCTGTTGGACAGGAGCAGAGCAACGAGCGAGTAGCTGTTGGACGGGAGCAGAACAGCGAGCGAGTTGCTGTTGGATGTGAGCAGAGCAACGAGCGAGTTGCTGTTGGACGGGAGCAGAGCAGCGAGCGAGTTGCTGTGGATGGGAGCAGAGCAACGTGCGAATTGCTGTGACGGGAGCAGAGCAGCGATCGAGTTGCTTTGGACGGACGGGAACAGAGCAGTGAGCGAGTTGCTGTGGACGTGAGCAGAACAACAAGCTGGTTACTGTTGGACATGAGCAGAGCAGCGAGCGAGTTGCTATGGATGGGAGCAGAGCAGCGAGCGAGTTGCTGTGGACGGACGGGAGCAGAGCAGTGAGCGAGTTGCTGTGACCTGATCCACGAGTCGTGGGTTCAGTCTTTATTCTGATTCCAAAAAAAGAGACCCTCTTGAGAAGACATTCGCTCCTTAACTCAGTTCACTCGGAACATGAGTTGCCCTGAGTGACAACAATCCTGGAACGTACCCTGTGAGCATCCTCTGTGTCAGGCTGAAGAGGGCTCAATGAAGGACGCCGTCATTTTGTTATCTGATTACACCAGGACGTGCTGCCCCGTAATCAGACCTTTACCAAAGAAGTATCTTGCTGACAGGAATACGGCCAACAACTCCAGGAAGTTGATGCACAATCTACTCTTTGATTGTTCCAGAGGCCTCGGGCATTCTAATTTCTGCAGACTGCCTCCTCATCCTGTTTCCAAGGTGTCTGATGGAGATGTTCAATATTTATCATCTAAAACTAATTACTCTGACCCAATAATTATAACCCAGCTCACTTCCCTGATAGCAAACGGATTCCGGACCGGATCCGTTCCAGATCTACCTTAGGATCCGAAACGGATGCTTAAAACGGATCCGGATCGGAGTCCACTTGCACAGCGGATCGGATCCGATTCGGATCCGGATCACAGATCCAGATCGGATATGGTCCGGACCCTATCCGGATCCACTCATTAAAGAGGGTTTTTGGGTACATCCGGCCCGGATCCGTTTTGGACCCGTTCATGGAATGTTTCATCCGGCCCGGATCCGTTTTGGACCCGTTCATGGAATGCTTCATCCGGCCCACATCCGTTTATGTTACTCATATCGGAGGTGGACTAATTTGGTCCAGAACCTTTATTTATCATGAATTGAGAGAAGTAGCTAAAAACTTGTATACCAGCTCCAAAAAGACTCCATACATCTAACCAGTTTAACATTGAACACATGAAAATAATTTATTGTGAAGCTGCAAAAGACCTAAAATT
>JBBPBX010085756.1:0-15029 GCA_038048925.1 Garcialebias charrua | reverse complement strand
GGAGTGCATGTTGGGATTCTGATGTGTCACAAGGGGTACATTTTGGTAAATGATTATAATTTTAAAGAAAATGAGATGATATCGTAGATTACTGTTAGCTATATGGTTGTGAAAACCAAATTACTGGTGGCAATAGGCAGAGGTTTAGGAAACATCTGACACTAGTGCTAAGGTTAAAGGATGGTAAATTTAGACACAATTTCCAATTTATTAACCAAATAACTTTGGCATAATTGAAACAAGGTAGAGTTTTGTTTCAAAAGGGGGTTAAGAGGTTGACAGATGTTTCTAAAAATAGAAAGGTTGAAATTGGTCCCTAGAAATAACTAGATTGTAAATGTTTCCTAGAAACAACTAGGCCGAAAATGTTCCTAGAAATAACTAATTAACTAAAAGATGGTAAATACATTTTAGTATACAAAGAATAATAAGGATAACTGATAAATTGGCGTTATAAACAAAGTTCACTTGCGTTGATATTGAGGCGGCATCAGTCTTGAACGTTTTTTAATCATGTCATGGAGGAAGGAGTATTGATGCAAGCATATTTCAAATGAGCAATTAACAACACTGTTTTTTCCCCTCTGTGAAATGTGTGTGAAGCAGGAGGGGGACGCCCCTTGGAAATGTTTCCTGGCCTGCAGGCTCAAAACCACTCAAACCTGAAGTGGACCTGATCAGAGGGATATGGTGGTTCTGTAGATTTATAGCCATTGACTTGACTAGACGACATGTGACTTATTGACTTAGGGAAAATGTGTATAGAACCACAGGTGTACAATGTTTTGTGAATTATGCTCTGCCGCCGCTTGCTATGTTATTTTTTAATTATGCTCTGCCGCCGCTTGTGATGTTATTTTTATGTGTGTAATTTCTGCTATAAGCTGAGTGAAAAGGTACAGTATTTTTTGTAAGTATGAACCGCCTTAAAACTACTCATAATTAACCCTAATGAAGATTAAGCCTCTTCCAAACCAACTAACATGCATGATTCATTCTTTGTACTACTGATTTATAATTGATTGGGTGTTGTTTGCTGTGGCACATTCTGTTTATGATAGGTGGTTCCTGGAAATGCTCCAGCTGAGGGAGTTTTCTCAACGGAGTCCAGGGGAGGCAAGACCAGACAGCCCTGGTCAAGTACGGACCCGTGTGGGGTCGCTGAACGCACACCACAGGCCGTGCGTGTCAATGCCAGGGGATCCACACGGTTCAGTGTGCTCCAACCCGTGAACCAGGAAGGAGCTAAAGGATTGGGCTGGACAACAAGAGGAGCTCGCATTCGAACTCTTGTGCCTTGGTAGACGAAAGTAGCCGAGTAAGTTGCGTGCGAGGCTCAGAAGGACTCTGTTTAATGGAGCCACTCGGTACTGGAACATGCACACATAGAACAGACACCTAAAACGATAAAAACACTACATATTAGAGTCTCACATTACACGAAGAAAACTCGGGAACATAGGAGGACATTCCCGAGCACCCAAGGGGAATGCCCCTGAGTACGTGTAAAAAGTATATTAATGTTTCTGTGATGATGATATAAATCTTGTGTTCTTTCTCTATTTTTGTGTGTTCAAGGGAGACAACTGCCTTACTGCTGGAGGATGAATTTGGGAACTCAAGGTTCATAATTCTGCAATATCCTAAGCGCTTACTATTAATATCAGAGTCAGAGTCAGAGAGAATTTATTGTCATTTGCACCGCATGTAGTACATGTGTTGAAAACGAGATTATGTACACAGGGTCCCAGTTACATCCAACAACAAATGCAAGAGAAATACAATAATAACATCTAGGATTAACTAAGAGAGACATCACATCAGCTAGTAATACACTAAGCCCTAATGTAGTAGAAAAACATCATTATAAACAGCAGCACGAACATGAGCAGATGGTCACAGATGAACGCAGCAACAAGAAACAGATCAGTACAGTATCAGTATGATGTGACATTTTGCAGTGTTTATTCTTATTATTTATTTATTCATGAGTCTGACAGCCTCAGGGTAGAAGCTGTTTCTCAGTCTAGTGGTTCTACATTTGATGCTCCTCAACCTCCGTCCCGAGGGGAGTGGTGCAAAGAGTGAGTGTGCTGGGTGAGTGAGGTCTTTCATGATGCAGGTGGCTCTTTTTCTGCATCTGGAGGTGTAAATGTCTGTGATGGTGGGGAGACTGACTCCCACAGACTTCTGTGCAGCCTTCACCACTCTCTGCAGAGCTTTTCTCTCTGCAACTGTGCAGCCTCCATGCCACACGTTGATGCTGGAGCACAGGACGCTCTCCACTGCACACCTGTAGAACGAGGTGAGGACTGGGCTTCTCAGACCGGCTCGTCTCAGCCGTCTGAGGAAGTAGAGTCTCTGATGACCTTTCTTGATCAGGCTGGTGGTGTTGTTGGTCCAGCTGAGGTTATCATTCAAGTGTACACCCAGGTATTTGTAGCTGGAGACCACCTCCACCGCAGATCCACCTATATACAGTGGGGTGTGGGTGTGTTTGTTCCTTCTGAAGTCCACAATCATCTCCTTCGTCTTCTTCACATTCATGTGAAGGTTGTTCTCTTTGCACCAGCTCTCCAGATGTTCCACCTCCTGTCTGTAGCTGGATTCATCATTATCTGTGATGCATCCCACCACAGCTGTATCATCTGCAAACTTAACAATATGACAGCCTGGATGTGTGGCTATACAATCATATGTGAGCAGAGTGAACAGAAGAGGGCTCAGCACACATCCCTGAGGAGAGCCAGTGCTGAGGGTGATGGTGGAGGAGGAGAAGTTGTGGATCTTCACGGACTGTGGTCTGTCTGTTAAGAAGTCTAAGACCCAGTTACAAATAGAGGGGCTTAGTCCAAGTGTGGATAGTTTGTCTATCAGAGTTTGGGGGATCATGGTGTTGAAGGCAGATGTGAAGTCCACAAAGAGCAGACGCACGTATGAGTCCTTCTGATCCAGGTGGGTGAGAGCAGTGTGGACCACGGAGGAGATAGCGTCCTCTGTTGATCGGTTCTCACGATATGCATATTGATGAGGGTCCTCGTTGATGTTGACGGCTGTCTTGATGTGGGACATGACCAGTTTCTCAAAACATTTAGCGACTATCGGGGTGAGGGCCACCGGTCTATAGTCATTCAGACCAGTCACTGTGGAGCTTTTTGGGACTGGGATGATGGTGGCGGTCTTCAGGCAGGTGGGAACTGACTCCAGTGCAAGTGAGGTGGTGAAGATGTCAGCCAGCACCTCACAGAGCTGGTCCGCACATTCCTTCAGAACTTTCCCTGGGATGTTGTCTGGACCCGTAGCTTTATGAGGGTTGATCCTTCTGAGACTGCCTCTCACTTCTGCTGCGGTCACTTTGAGGTGCTCCTCGTCTGGTGATGAGGTGAGTCTGGTGCTAGTTGGTCTGTTTGGATCATCAAAACGTGCATAAAACTTATTGAGGGCATCAGGCAGGGATGGGTCCCTGGGGCATTGTTTGCTTTTGCCCTTGTAGTCTGTTAAGCATTTGATGCCCTGCCACATGCTCCTTGGATCATGTGAGGTGAACTGTCCCTCGATCCTCTGTGCATACGCGGCTTTGGCCTTCTTTATGCCATCATCCAGTTCTCTCCTGCACTTTCTCAACTCCTCAGTGTCTTTAGACTTGAATGCAGTGTCCCTGGCTGCCAGCAGGGTGCGGACATCTTTATTTAGCCAGGGTTTTTGATTGGGGTAAAATTTAACACACTTTCTTATGGATACATTTTCAGCACATGTACTGATGTAACCCAGGACAGAGGAAGCATAAAGCTCCAGGTCAATTGAATTTCCATTCGTAGCTGCCTCTTTGAAGACAGACCAGTTTGTGTTTTCAAAGCAGTCCCTCAGCATGGGGGAACTATCTTGGCGCCACGATGTTATCACTCTTTGTTCTGGCATCGAACGTCTGAGTGGGGGGAGCTGTCTAGGGACCAATAGCAGGGAGCGATGGTCGGAAGCCCCGATCGGTGGGCGTGGCTTCGCCGTGTACGCCCCCTTCACATTCGTGTAGACCTGGTCTAATGTCTTATTTCCTCGTGTTTCTGTGAAAACGTGCTGATTGAAGGTTGGGAGGATGGCACGTAAATCCACGTGATTGAAGTCCCCGGAAACAATGAAAAACCCCTCAGGATATTTACACTGCAGCGAAGTGAGTAACTCATGAATTTCTTCCTGAGCGACTTTAGCATTAGCATCGGGGGGTATGTAAACATTGCTTATTATTATCGCTGAATAGTCGCGGGGGAGGTAATGTGGCCTACATCTTATTGTTAAAAGCTCCACAGCAGCTGAGCAGATCCTGCTGATAACGGCACAGTTCGTGCACCAGTCTTTGTTAACGTAAATACAGACACCCCCACCTCGCGTTTTCCCCGTAGTCTCGATGCTCCGGTCCGTTCTGAAAAATAGTTTATTATCCAACTCGTAAACAGAGTCAGGAGTGTCTTCATTGATCCATGTTTCCGTGAGACAAAGCACCGAACATCTCCTCATCTCCCCAGACGTTGTTACTCTCAGACGAAGCAGATCCATCTTGTTGTCGAGCGAACGCACGTTAGACAGAAATAAAGCCGGCATCGGGGGTTTACCGGTTTTAGCGTCTGCTCGTAGTCTCGTCATGATTCCTGCTCGACAGCCACGTTTTTTCCCTCGAGAGCACCTCTTTCTCTTCTTTCCTCCGCGCATCTGCTTCCAGAAAGATGATCTAAGCAGATCCAATCTTCAATATCTATCTAATAGAAAGATGATCTAAGCAGATCCAATCTTCAATATCTTCAATAATCTCCAATATCGTTCATAGTTTGCATATATTTCCTTATATTCTACAATTTGCATATTAATAAATTCATTCGGGTCTGGACGACCCACTGGACGATTGACTAATAAAGATCTTCGGTCCTTGGAAACAGGTGTTCGTATCTATAATGGTATCATTGGCTATTTTCTTAGGCATACTTATAACCTGCGGGTGCTGCTGCGTGCCTTGTTTAAGGTCTTTGACGGTAAGACTCATCACATCCACTCTGGAAAAAAGGGACCCTGAAGTGATGAGACAACTGTTTTTGTTAAAAAACTATAACTTGGAGGATTTTGAAAAAACGGATTAAATATTGTATATATATGCGTTTTAACTGCGGTATTAGGTGTGTGATTTTATTTCTTTTGGGATGGACCTCAGCAGAATGAGGTCCAAAAGGGGGTTTGTTATGAAATAAAATAATTTTGTCTTTGTGTTTTCATTATATCGAAGAGGTTTTTCATACGATGTTAAAAATGATCAAGTTTCTCTCATAAAATGGTAAGGGTTTTCTGAGAGGAGACAGAATGTGAGCATCTACTCATGTGAGGCTTTGGGACTTAAGGAATGCTTGAAGTTGGGTCTCTTCTGGTCTTTGAGTGACTTGTGGCAGGGGGGGCCTTGGTGCCTTTTGTCAGTTTTATGACTTCACAGATTTATATGACTGGCAAGGAGACACTGGTCCCTTTGTTCTGGGTGTTAAGCCACATGTCCCCCATAAGCCTCATGTGAGTTGGAAGAAAGGTGTCCAGCTCTGAAAACTGTGTTCACTTGAAGGCGCAGAGAACATGGTTGCATAAAACGTAGTAAAACAATTAATACCTTGATCATAAAGCACTTGTGCATTAATTATATAATAGTTGTGAAGTAGTTTTCAATCAGATTAAAAGTAGAACTGTGTAAAGTCAGCCTGTATAAATAAAGGTTGAATGAATGAATATTATCCTTCACTCTTTTACCAAAAAAAGAGTTCAGCCAGCTGAAAAAACAAATGGTATTTCCTCTATCAGTTAAGGGGGGGGGGGAAATACCCCACCAGAGAGACAAAGAAGGGCCTCGTGATTGGTGGAAGGCAGGAAAGATCCTGCAGGAGTATATAAACATGGGTATCCTCCTCCAGCGATAAGACAGAAGGCCCCGGGGTGAAGAGAATTGGATCCAGATTAATCAGGTTGTATGAGGTCTTCCTTGAAACACATAAAATGTCTTTTCTTCCACCCATTCTCTCCCCACTGTCTCCCTGGCTCTCTTTTGAACAAATGTAATGACTTTTAAGAATAGCATAAATGTATTCTGTGACTTTCTTTTTTAAACTTATGATTAATTAAACTGGTTTTTTGGAACTTTAAATTATGAGTGTTTGTCGTGTTTTCAGCGTGTTTTTCCTTTCTGATCCAAAGTGAACCAAATAACGAATTCTGGGGCGGATAAGAAAAAAGCCAAAATTCTCTTTGCACCAGCTCTCCAGATGTTCCACCTCCTGTCTGTAGCTGGATTCATCATTATCTGTGATGCATCCCACCACAGCTGTATCATCTGCAAACTTAACAATATGACAGCCTGGATGTGTGGCTATACAATCATATGTGAGCAGAGTGAACAGAAGAGGGCTCAGCACACATCCCTGAGGAGAGCCAGTGCTGAGGGTGATGGTGGAGGAGGAGAAGTTGTGGATCTTCACGGACTGTGGTCTGTCTGTTAAGAAGTCTAAGACCCAGTTACAAATAGAGGGGCTTAGTCCAAGTGTGGATAGTTTGTCTATCAGAGTTTGGGGGATCATGGTGTTGAAGGCAGATGTGAAGTCCACAAAGAGCAGACGCACGTATGAGTCCTTCTGATCCAGGTGGGTGAGAGCAGTGTGGACCACGGAGGAGATGGCGTCCTCTGTTGATCGGTTCTCACGGTATGCATATTGATGAGGGTCCTCGTTGATGTTGACGGCTGTCTTGATGTGGGACATGACCAGTTTCTCAAAACATTTAGCGACTATCGGGGTGAGGGCCACCGGTCTATAATCATTCAGACCAGTCACTAACAGTTAAACTTTATAAAACATAACTTTATAAAACATTTGATATTTAAAATTTGATATAGAAAAGTATTTCAGATTTTTAATGTTTTGAACATCTAAATTAAAGCTCTAGTATGTAACTTTGATAGCAAAATGTTTTTTGACACTATCACAATGTCATGTCAGCAGTAGACAGACCTTGATTTTTTCGCAGATTATATGTCTGTTGCTTTACTGTAATGGTGAGGGAAAATTTAAACAAATGTTTTTAAAGGACCTCGTTCTTAGAAGTTACATATTGCTGCTTTATAGCTTAATCTGGAACATAAAAGATAGATGTAGTAAACTGTCAAATTTCTACAAACTGTTTTTGAACATGTATTCACATGACACTAAGGCTGCAGTACATAACTTTTATTAAAAAATGTAAACATATTTGTTAACTATCAGTATGTTATGTCTATATGAGACAAAGCTAATTTTTTCACCAGTTATTTGTCACACGTCTTACTGATTACTACTAATAACATAGTCTAAACAAATGAAACCGGGATAAATGCAGCACACGAAGCTTCAAATAGAAGGGGTTCTTTATTCTCAAAAATAAACTATTCCCTCTGAGTTATGTATAAAAAAAACAAGAAAAAGTCCGTGTTTCGAACGGCAGCAAGCCTTAGCTTCAAATAAAATGGCGGACCGACAACACGGTTAGCACCCAACAGAGTAGCATGCAGCTGCACGTAACAGCTGAAATCTAACAGCGTGAAAGCTACTGCATAACAAACGGCAGCGGCACTCTACGAGAGAAAACAAACAGAAATAAAACATTAGCATCGTCTCTATAGCTTCATTCACGGAAGATAACAGAAATAAAACATTAGCATCGTCTCTATAGCTTCATTCACGGAAGATAATTCAGTTCCAACAATTACCGAACACTTGGATTCTCTTTTCACGTGGCCAGAGTTGTCTCCTTCACCAAGTCTCAGATAAAATGTCCTTCTCTTCCGTTTTTACCAGTCCGTGCTACCGTACATAAACAAAGGGTTTTTTCTCTATTTCCGGTCCTTTTAGACCTCTCTGTACCAACAGCACCACATGCTGACAAAAACAAGAATTACAACCATAGGTGAAATTAAAGCAAAACATGGTTTTTAAAATACATTTGACATGTACCCATTTTTCACCTGGTTACACAAATGTTTAAAAAATATTTTTATACAGGGGAAATACTACAGCTTAAAAGTTGCTCTTTTACATATTAATATAAAAGATAAAATGATTTAGAAAAGTATGTAAGATTTCTAAAAACATTTTGAACATGTAATCAACATGACATTAAATCAGTGAAATGTAACTTTTCAATTTGACTAAGCTTTTGTCCAAGCTGTCCTCTTCTTTTGAACAGCTTCATCAGGTTGTCAAAATGGAGATCCAGTTGAGAGAAGAACTTTGAAGTGGTATGGTGGTAATTCTCTTAAACTCAGCGTTTATCTGAAAAAATGAGCACAAAGGACTGAGCTTCAAATGTTCAACATCTGGAAGAAGGCCACAATCACTCCTGTTGCTGAAGTGAACAGTGAAGTAAATGTGCCTATAGACATCTTAGATTAACACTGCATCCCAAAAAACTTTTATGAGTCAGGCCATACCTCTCGAATGTCAAATAGACCAGGCCATCTTGTCATGAAAGCCTCCACGATCGATGCATCACAAACAACTTCATGTCTCCTGTAAGCAAATATGCAGGTATGTACATGGAAAGTGGCAATGACGTCCAAAATGTGGATGTTTTAATTTGTATTAATGCAAAAGCTTGGACCTACTTGACACTTTTTCAGAGCACCCTTTATGTGGAGTTGTCAACTCCACATTACCAGCACCACCTAAACCTGTAAGACACAAAGATAACCTACTTAAAATCCAGCAGGTAACTTTACATATAAAAAAAACGAAGCTCTTCACCAGAGTACCAAAACTCAATGTCCTGACAAATATCTGCCATCAGCATAAAATTCATGGATGCTAAAGTTTGGAAGGAACATACAAACCTAATTTAAAAAAAAATACTAAATCTTCTTTGCTTACAAAAATTTATAAAAAAGCAATTAGAAGCCATAAATAATTTACATCTGTTCTATAACCCAAATTTGTAAACACTTTACATTGAGTCTTGCCTAAAGCTATTGAAAAAATGATGTATTTTTAAGAGTTTAGAGAAAAAATTATTTACTCCGGTAGTAATTCGGTTGCTCTGGTAAAAAAAAATAATAATAATTACTCCGGTAGTATTGCTCTGGTAAAAAAAAAAAAGATTTACTCTGGTAGTAATTCAGTTGAATAGCTAGCAATGTGAAAACCAAAGAACAACATGCAGACAGTTTAACAATTAATTTTCATACAGCACAATAATCGTGTGGAAACATTTTCAACTATAAAACATTTTTTTGAGATCACTTACCTACCGGTAATCAGTGTTCCTCCAAAGATTTTTCTTGAAACTGTTCTTGTCGCTGAGTAGTCAGAAGAAACTGGGCGGCTATGATCTTGTTTGGCTTCTGATTGGTTAAGATTCAAAAGACCGCTCTTTTTTATTGTCCAATCATGTTTGATAGTCTTTTGATGTATTGCATCATTTCCGGTGATGATAAAACATGATTACAATGATTTTAGTCATCTAATATAATTACGTTAAACCAACATAAGAAAAATTAGTAGTTTCATTATTGTTGATAATTAAGTAAATGGTTCTTTATTCTATCGTGTAAATACAAGAGACATGACTGTTGTGTAGTATTGACTTATTTTGTTTGTGCATAATCAAAGACCCCTCAATTCTAATTTTTTCAGTGTAGGGCTGGCATGGAAATCCACAAATACTCTTTGTGCTTCCTCAGCACCTTTAATAACTTTTACTTTGGTTGATTTCGGACTGCCTCTGTGTCTTACATAGAAGAGGTCATTTCCTAGGAAAATGTAAATGACAACTTCAAATATTGCGAGGGAACGCAAAAACTATTGTGAGGGAACGCAAAAATGTTGCAGTGGGAACACAAAAGAAAAAAAATACCCCACGTCCCCTCGGGGGCTCTGTACTGTACTGTACCAACACAATTTAAGAGGAGAAATTAAATATAACTAATCCACATAAATAATAGAGTTCAAGAACATTGTCTGTCACTTCTTCATTTTAACTAAGAATAACGTTTGTGTGTGCTAGCATATTAATTGAAACTGAATACAGTAATAAAACAATAATGAAAGACCAATGAATGTTACTTAAAGGTGGAGTCTGCAGTTTCTGTAGAACATCAGCACTTAGAAAAAATTTCAACAAGCAAAGCATTCTGATCCCTCCCCCTCAGAGCCATATATGGCACTGCCCCCTTGTGGTCTGTTAAAATTCAAATTCAAGCTCTGTTTTTATTGGCTGATTCGAATTCAAGCTCGGTTTTTATTGGCTGGTTACAAACTTTGTTTTTATTGGCTGGAAAATGGCGGGTCACTTTTTCTTTTTAGAAATGCTTATTTACCACCTGGAGAAGCAAGGGGACAATATTTTTTTTTAGTTTTTTTCAGAGATTACCTCTCTAACATCAATCTAGTGACAGAGTGAAGAAATATGTTAAAAATATATTGTTAGAAAAGTTACATATAGCAGCTTTAAAAGTGTTTGGATAAGTTATACATTTCACTGTGTATTACTTACATCACACTCATGGGTACCTTCAATACATAACTGAAAGCTAAATGGACTTACCTTTAGTGTCGTATGAAGAAGCTTTCCTTCGAATGACATATTTTTGTTGTTTAGTTGAATGTAGTGGATATTTGCCTTTGACTTTATAGTTAAGTAGTGTTTCATATTCCGCAAGGTCCATATTTATGATAAGTGTTGACTATTTTAAAGTCTACAAAAAGTTAAATCAAGCCTTCTGGATGGGTTGAAAAATTTGTAGAAAACTTGCCTATCTCATCTAAAAGACTTCTGCAGTCTGAGGAGCTGTTGCTGCGTTCCAGTTATCTCGTATTGTAGGAATTTCCCAGTGGTAGATTGAAACAGAAAAGCCCGCTGTAGTGGGAAACTCCCACTCGTTAAGTGGGATAATTTTATTCGGCTCTGCAGTATGAGCTGTTGCTGCGTTCGTTATCTCGTATTGTGGGAATTTCCCAGTGGTAGATTGAAACAGAAAAGCCCGCTGTAGTGGGAAACTCCCACTCGTTAAGTGGGAGAATTTTATTCGGCTCTGGAGTATGAGGAGCTGTTGCTACGTTCCAGTTATCTCGTATTGTGGGAATTTCCCAGTGGTAGATTCAAACAGAAAAGCCCGCTGTAGTGGGAAACTCCCACTCGTTAAGTGGGAGAATTTTATTCGGCTCCCAGTTGATTTCAAGATGGATAAACTTAGTTTTATAAACGTATGGAGAAGTTAAACAATTGTTTGTTTCGTGAAGGATGACCAGGCGGTGGTGCAAAGAGAATAACCTTCCCATCAATGTGAAGAAGACGAAGGAGATGGTCATGGACTTCAGAAGGAACAAACACACCCACACCCAACTGAACATAAGTGGATCTGCGGTGGAAGTGGTCTCCAGCTACAAGTACCGTATTCTCCGGCCTATAAGTCGCAGGGCTTGGAAATGTAGGCAAAAATGTGCGACTTATAGGCCGGAGAATACGGTACTTGGGTGTACACATGAATGATAACCTCAGCTGGACCAACAACACCACCAGCCTGATCAAGAAAGCTCATCAGAGACTCTACTTCCTCAGACGGCTGAGACGAGCTGGTCTGAGTAGCCCAGTCCTCACCTCCTTCTACAGGTGTGCAGTGGAGAGCATCCTGTGCTCCAGCATCAACATGTGGCATGGAGGCTGCACAGCTGCAGAAAGAAAAGCTTTGCAGAGAGTGGTGAAGGCTGCACAGAAGATGTTGGAGTCAGTCTCCCCACCATCACAGACATTTACACCTCCAGATGCAGGAAGAGAGCCACCTGCATCATGAAGGACCCCACTCACCCAGCACACACACTTTTTCTCCCACTCCCCTCAGGAAGGAGGCTGAGGAGCATTAATGCCACATCCTGACCAAACGCGTTTTCAACTGCAGGAGCGTCCAGTTTACATGCAAAGTCAATAGGGGACGCGCTTCCAGCCGCATCTTGGCGTCGGGCGTCACGTCACGTGCGTGTTGAGCGTGCTGGAAAAGCGTTTTCCATGCACGTGAACCCGCTTCAGCCTCCAAGCACGCGTTGATCATTGCTGAAGTTTTCGCCGTTCAAACGCCGTTCAACTCTGGTTGATCAGGGAGAGTCGGGAGGGAGGAGAGAGGGGGAGAGTCCCTATGTGACGCGGAAACGAGGGGGCGCGCACACTATGTGACGTATTGGGACACAGAAAAAACCCGCGGAGTCATGGACTATGGAAGAGAAACTCATTGTAGCTGTGTGTTCGCGACAAGTCCTTCACGACCAGTCAAGTCTGCTCTACAGAGACTGGCGGAGTGCAGTGAGGAACTCGGTGTACCGGTAAGCTCCTCCCACACCCCCCGCCGCCACACCGCCGCAGCTTCTCGTTCTGGTCAGGACACCACTGGGTCCAGTCCAGTGCGTCCACTTGCGTGCGTGACGAGCCTTTTTGCCGTTGAAAAGCTGTTTGGTCGGGACGTGCCATGAGTGTAGAACCACTAGACTGAGGAACAGCTTCTACCCTGAGGCTGTTAGACTCATGAATAAATAACCAGAATAATTACTGTGAAGCATCACATCATGTTGCTGCTGATCTGTTTCATGTTGCTGCTGATCTGTTTCATGTTGCTGTGTTCATTGTGCACATCTGCTCATACAGACTCATGTTCATGCTGCTGCTTGGAGTAATGTTTTTCTATGATATTAGTGTTTAGTGTATTTTTAGTTGATGTTTTTCTTAGTTCATATCTTAGATGTTATTATTGTTCTTCTTTTACATTTTATTGTTGGATGTAACGGGACCCTGTGTACAGAATCTCGTTTCATCACATGTAGCCTACCACATGTGGTGCAAATCACAATAAAGATTCTCTGACTCTGTTATTTCTAAAATTATTTTTTTCTCTCAAATAATGGAAAAAACCAAAAAATAGCAGCTAGAAATAATTTTTCTCCAGTTAAATTTTTAATTTGAATGAGAATAAGCCTACCAGAAAGCCTACACTTATCTTTGCAGGAAGTTTTCTTGTCTGCTTCCATCCTTCAATATTGAAGTGTTGGTGGCTGACTGATTTGTCACATGACCAAATCTGTAGATTCTGTCGGCGATAAAATAAAAAAAAGACACACAAAGACCAGGTTTATTTATTTAGTGGAGGTTTAATATTTATTTACTTATCATCAGAAGCTGTCTATTAAAATGAGTTATAACCGTGACACGATAGTGTGGACTCGTTTCACAGAGAGATCTTTCAGATGCGCCTTGAAGACGGTCGGATCCGCCTCTCGGGTTGCAGTGCAGTGCGCGCTCCCGACACAGGGGGAACAGATTCTCACGGGGGAACTGAAATTCGCACAGCACCTGCTCAGAGACGAGTCAACTTAACTCGCCAAGGCGCGTTTGTGTGTTTTCTGAATGGTCGTTGGAGGTCTGAACACCCATCAGAGACGGATTGATGCGTCTTATGAAAGGGGCTTTTGAGTGTTTACAACTAATAACGTGTGTAACACTATTACTGTGATGATAAATATAGAAATATTCATTAGTGAACATTTAATATGTCTATAATAATCAGTTCCTGAAATGTGACATGTTGATTTTCTTAATAAAGAGCACCAATGATCACATTTAACTGGTTTTGATTAATCACATTGAACAAATAAACACCGATATATCTTTACAGGAGTTGGGGGTACTGTGTGTGTGTGAATTTTTTTATTATATATATAAATATATATATATACTATATATATATATATATATATATATATATATATATATATATATATATATATATACCCCTCCCTGGGCTGCCACCTTACCGTGGTGGAGGGGTTTGAGTGTCCCAATGATCCTAGGAGCTATGCTGTCAGGGGCTTTATGCCCCTAGTAGGGTCACCCAAGGCAGACAGGTCCTAGGTGAGGGACGAGACAAAGCGCAGCCCACAAGACCCCTTATGATGAATAATATAAATGGAAACAATGTTCCCTCGCCCGGACGCGGGTCACCGGGGCCCCACTCTGGAGCCAGGCCCGGAGGAGGGGCACGTTGGCGAGCGCCTGGTGGCCGGGCTTTCACCCATGGAGCTCGGCCGGGCACAGCCCGAAGAGGAGACGTGGGTCCCCCTTCCCATAGGCTCACCACCTGTGGGAGGGGCCAAAGGGGTCGGGTGCATTGTGGAATGGGTGGTGGCCGAGGGCGGGGACCCTGGCGGTCTGATCCTCGGCTACAGAAGCTGGCCATTGGGACATGGAATGTCACCTCTCTGGTGGGGAAGGAGCCTGAGCTAGTGTGTGAGGTTGAGAGGTTCCGGCTAGAAATAGTCGGACTCACCTCAACGCATGGCTCTGGCTCTGGAACCAGTTTCCTTGAGAGGGGTTGGACACTCTTCCACTCTGGAGTTGCCCCTGGTGAGAGGCGCCGAGCAGGAGTGGGCATACTTGTTGCCCCCCATCTCGGTGCCTGTACGTTGGGGTTCACCCCGGTGAACGAGAGGGTAGCCTCCCTTCGCCTACGTGTGGGGGGACGGGCTCTGACTGTTGTTTGTGCCTATGCGCCGAACGGCAGCGCAGATTACCCACCCTTTTTGGAGTCCTTGGAGGGGGTATTGGAGGGTGCGCCTCCTGGGGACTCCCTTGTTCTGCTGGGGGACTTCAACGCTCACGTGGGCAATGACAGTGAGACCTGGAGGGGTGTGGTTGGGAGGAACGGCCCCCCTGATCTGAACCCGAGTGGTGTTCTGTTGTTGGACTTCTGTGCTCGTCATGGATTGTCCATAACGAACACCATGTTCAGGCATAAGGGTGTCCATATGTGCTCTTGGCACCAGGACACCCTAGGTCGTAGTTCAATGATCGACTTTGTTGTCGTCTCATCTGATCTGCGGCCGCATGTCCTGGACACTCGGGTGAAGAGAGGGGCGGAGCTGTCAACTGACCACTACCTGGTGGTGAGTTGGCTCCGATGGTGGGGGAGGATGCCGGTCAGACCTGGCAGACCCAAACGTATTGTG
>JBBPBX010085755.1:3073-15029 GCA_038048925.1 Garcialebias charrua | reverse complement strand
TTTTTTTTTTTTTTTTTTTTTTTATTTATAAAAGAAACAAGTACAAAAAAAACTTACAATGTCAAACATGGCTCGAGACTTAAGGCATGCATAGCACAAAAGAGAATAAAGGCACATAAACAAAAACAAAAATGTGTTTTGGGCAGCTTACAACAGAAATTCGTTACAGATTGTTTTAGTTTTTAAAGCTTTGGCATTAGTACAGTACTTTAAAGTAGCTAAGTAAGAGGAAATATAATTAGAAAACACTATAAATCTAGGTTTTAGCAAGGAGAATTTACAACTGTGGATGTAAAATTTGGCTAAGAGTAGTATTAAATTTACAACAAAAACTTTCTTACTTGAAATATTTGGACAAAAGAACCCAAACAGTATAATTTTAGCGTCAAATGGTAGATCAATTTCTAACTTTCTATTTACATACATGAAAATGTCTTTCCAGAACACCTGAGTATGAGAACAGTCCCAGAAGAGATGGATGATGGTCTCCTCAGAGCTGTGGCAGAGTGAACACATTGGTATAGAATGAATTACGTCCAGAGAGCCAGAATAGGTTTTATCTGTAGTCTTTCTGAAAGTCTTTATAAAAAATTTAACTTTAGGTGCTATGTGTAACTTTCTGTAGAGTGCAGAACTTAGAAAAATTTTCAACAGGCAAAGCATTCTGATCCCTCCCCCTCAGAGCCATATATGGCTCTGAGGGGGAGGCTCTGCTGAGATTCAAATTCAAGCTCTGTTTTTATTGGCTGATTCAAATTCAAGCTCTGTTTTTAATTGGCTGGTTACAAACTCTGTTTTTATTGGCTGTCATTGTCCTGGTCACTCTGTGTTTTTAGTGTTTTTATAAATGCTGATAGAGAAGCAAGGGGACTATAGTTTTTTTCAGAGATTACTTTGTCTAACATCAGTTTGTCAGTAGATAGTGACAGAGTGAAGAAATATGTTAAAAATATATTGTTTGAAAAGTTACAGACTACATTACAATCTTACATACCCCAGCTTTAAAATTATTTTGAAAAAGAAAAATTACGAATTTGTAAACTGCGTCCATCTTAGTTTGTTACTAGTCTAGAAGCAACCAAAGTGACAGAAACTAGATTAAAACTGTCACCATTCATTTAAAACTGTTTCAGATTAAAGAAATTCAATGATTTTGATGATGTGCTAATAAAAAATGTATTGTTTACGCTGAGTACAGACATGCACTTCAGAAATACATATAGAATAGAAAACTACTGGAGTAAACTCTTTCAAATTACACTATTTGATATAGTTCAGGATTACATTTTTTTACATTATAATTTATAGATTGCAATAAATAGTTTAAAAAACAAAAGCAGTTTAACTTGTCAGCTTTTGACCCAGAAAAAAAAGGTGGAAGAAAGTATAAAAAATAATGCTAATTAGCTTTTTAATAAAGAGTCATCAACATATATTACTTTGTAAATTTAACCTGTGTGTCCCTCGTTTTTACTTTCTTATGAGTTTAAAGTATACATATGCTGCCATTTTGATCTGAAGTTTGATTGAAAGTCAACATTTATTCAAAGAGAGCTCAACCTGCAGGTGTAAATGAACTTTAAAAAAATTGAATTAAATTGAAGAAAAAAAAAACGCAATAAAAACAATAAAAACTCAACTAAATTTGAATAAATAAATAAATAAATAAATACATAAAAACAGAATTACATTAAGCCAAAGAAGAAGTGGCTGAAGTGGAAGTGGCCGGAATCACATTTGAAAAAACATTGGTTACGTACCGTAACGCCAGATTCTATGAATGTTAGCGTAGCCTCGCTTATTGGATATCTCTCTCATGTCAGCGTCATACTGAATAACCTTTTAGTCCACGCCCACCCATAGCGTGGGCCCGCCCCGTGTCTATATAATCCCACGACACGGTAGGTACTGCCTCGAACAGCTAATCATTCAGTCGTTCAGGAGCCAGTGAGGCCCACTTAGCTAAAGGGCTATGCTAACATTCATAGAATCTGGGGTTATGGTACGTAACCAACATTCTATTTCATGTTAGCTCCACCCTTTAGCCTCGCTTATTGGATAAAGGGCGTAGCAGGATATGGTCCATGCCTCGCTGGGTCCAATACCAGCCTGAAGCACCTGCTCACCCAATCACAACAATACACATCCTTCCTCATACATCATATGTATGCCACACGTCACGACGTACCAGAGGAAGGCACTGGTGGACTGGAGAGCGGGCCTGCAGGCCTGCCTTGCGGCCCACATGCCAGTTGCTGAAGCAGCATGAACAATATACTGTATGTTTTATATTGTTTTTGTGTTTTTGTGTGTTTGTGTGTGTGTGTTTGCAACAATGCCATAGGGTGGAACAATCTCTGGCGGGCGACCCTCAAAACGGGGTACATCACCGTCACTGAACTATGTACAGAACACCCTGATGCATGCTCAATAATCCAGGTAGAAAAATCTAAAAAAGTTAAGTCTGGTCCTCTGGACATTCAAAAAAACAAAACAAAACAAAGCAAAAAAAATATTTGTAGAAATGTTTCGTCTTTCGTCCGAAAGACTTCCTCAGTCTAAGGTGCTGGGTTCAGCTAGCACCCTCTCACAGTGTTACACAACCAGTTGGCTGATGACAGCTGAAACCAGTTGCTCACATGATCAAGGAGGACCATCAGCCTAACGATGGATCGTTAGCACCCTGATGGTTGTTTGCTATTCACAGAGGGCTGAGTGATACCAGCAATCACAGCATTGTAGGAGGGGGACAGTTGAACCCGGAGGCCTCCACCCCTGTTTAATGATGGGCGGTTTCTTTTCACAAAGATGGCCTCCTTTACTCCTCTCTCAAACCATTGTTCCTCTCTATCAAGGATGTGAACATCTTCATCCCTGAAAGAGTGACCGCTGGCCTGGAGATGAGTGTAGACTGCAGAGTCCTGACCTGATGATGTTGATCTTCTGTGCTGGGCCATCCTTTTGGCCAGTGGCTGTTTAGTTTCCCCGATGTAAGACTGATCACAGCCCTCCTGACACTGAACAGCATACACAATATTACTCTGTTTTTGCCGGGGGACTGGATCTTTGGGATGAACCAGTTTTTGCCGTAATGTATTTTGGGGTTTAAAAGCCACTGGGACGTTGTGTTTAGAAAATAAACGTCTCAATGTCTCTGAAACCCCTGCAACATATGGAATGGCCACTGGTCTGGGTCTGGGTTCCTTCTTTTCACCTGATGGTTGGCTGGAGTCCTGTTTGGGTTTCTTCTCTGCTTTCAGGAAGGCCCAGTTAGGATATCCACATTTCTCTAGAGCCTGTTTTGTGTGTGATTTCTCCTTCTGTCTGGCTGCTGAGTTAGTGGGGACGCTGTCTGCTCTGTGATACAGAGTCCTGATGACTCCTAACTTGTGCTCCAGAGGGTGATGGGAGTCAAACTGTAAATACTGGTCTGTGTGGGTGGGTTTGCGGTACACCTCAGTTTGCAAATTTCCTCTATCAGAAACTGAGACCTCACAGTCCAAGAAAGCCAACCTGCCATTTCTTACATCTTCTCGTGTGAACTTGATATATTTATCCACAGAGTTGATGTGATCAGTGAAATGTTGGACTTCCTGAGATTTAATTTTAACCCAGGTGTCGTCAACATACCTGAACCAATGACTTGGTGGTCTCCCTGAAAAGGATGTCAAAGCTCTCTTTTCTACCTCCTCCATGTACAGGTTGGCAACAATAGGAGAAACTGGAGACCCCATAGCACACCCATGTTTCTGCCTATAATATTGCTCCCCATATGTGAAGTAGGTTGACTGCAGGCACAGTTTCAATAATAATAATAATGAATTCAATTTATAACGCACTTTTCATTAGTGAAAATCTCAAAGTGCTACATTGGGGCGGCCGTGGTGTAGTGGTAATGGCAGTCGTCTCCCGATCGGAAAGTTGGTGGTTCGACTCCCGGGACCCGCACCATGTGTCGTTGTGTCCTTGGGC
Organism: Garcialebias charrua; assembly: GCA_038048925.1. Taxonomy (NCBI): domain Eukaryota; kingdom Metazoa; phylum Chordata; class Actinopteri; order Cyprinodontiformes; family Rivulidae; genus Garcialebias; species Garcialebias charrua. The sequence continues at coordinate 11,057 of JBBPBX010085755.1, read as the reverse complement.
AAGACACTTAACCCTGAGTTGCTCCCGGTAGGACTGGAAAGCACCTTGCATGGTAGTCTGCCGCCACCGGTTTATGAATGTGTGTAGCATTCAATATATGTGTAGCACTTTGAGATTTTCAGTAATGAAAAGTGCGTTATAAATTGAATTAATTATTATTATTATTATTATTATTATTATTATTATTATTATTATTATTATACATTGAATGCTACACTAAAGGGATGAGTACAGATGCCAGATATTTGGAAACATTGTAAGTGACCGAGTTAATCATGCTAACAATTGGTCTTAAAGGTACACCTTGTTTGTGGATTTTGGGTAAACCATACAGACTTGGCGTGGCCTCCCCTAGGAATAGTCTATGGTACAGAATACTGTCAATAGCCTTGTCCTGCTTCAAAATCTTCAGGCAAACTTCTTCTTGTAACCACTTCCTGGATCTCTTTTCAGCGGTTCATAAGTGGTTAAGTCACTAAGGAGTGACATAACTTTCTCATGATAGTCTTTCTGGTTCAAAATCACTGTGCACCTTCCTTTGTCTGCTGGGAGAATTATGATGTTTTTGTCCTTGCTAAGCGTGGTGAGTGCATCCCTCTCTTCTCTACTGATGTTGGAAGGTGGTGGTTTAGCATTACTGAGACAGGCTGAAACTTTGACTCTGAGTTGTTCTGCTTCAAACTCTTTAATTTTGTTGTTACGGATGGCTGACTCAGTGGCTGTGATCATCTCCACCAGTGGAATTCTACTTGGTGCCACTGCAAAGTTTAGCCCCCTGGCAAGAATCTCTGTCTCCGGCTGGGTGAGCTGTCTGTCAGATAAATTCTTCACCCACTTTTCTGTCTCCCTGGCATGTAACTGTGTATCGGAGTGTTGTCTTACACTGAATGTGTTGTTGTTGGAATTGTGATGGTGTTGACGAGTTATCAGTAAGTTAAATTTGTTTTGTTGTCGAGTCTTGGACTTGACATGCTATGCTAAGCGTGCCTGATCTGTACAGTCCATCACTTGCTGAAGTGTGGTCAAGATGGTGTAGTGGCAGGGCTTTTGACTTAGGACCGAAGGACGCGGGTTCGCATCCCAGCCACTACACACCTTGGGGTGTCTATGAGTGCACATCTAATTCTCCAGCTCCCCGAGCGCTTTCTATGGCTGCTCACTGCACCACCTGGTAGGTGGTTGGGTTAAATGCAGAGACGAATTTCGTCTGTGTATGGGAAACATACGCAGATGACAGGAAAATACATTATTATTATTATATCGGAGAAACTAAACAGCCACTGGCCAAAAGGATGGCCCAGCACAGAAGATCAACATCATCAGGTCAGGACTCTGCAGTCTACACTCATCTCCAGGCCAGCGGTCACTCTTTCAGGGATGAAGATGTTCACATCCTTGATAGAGAGGAACAATGGTTTGAGAGAGGAGTAAAGGAGGTCATCTTTGTGAAAAGAAACCGCCCATCATTAAACAGGGGTGGAGGCCTCCGGGTTCAACTGTCCCCCTCCTACAATGCTGTAATTGCTGGTATCACTCAGCCCTCTGTGAATAGTAGGCATGTAACGGTTGTAATGGGTTTACCGAACCGTTTCGATACGTCACGTTCGGTTCGGTCCACCTGCGTACCGTTTCGGTTATTTTTTCACTCATTGAACGTTAATATATGCGCCGCGGAACAAAATTCCCTGGGCGCGTTTCAGCACGGAGCTATTATCGCGAAGCACGCGCAGCCTTTAGCCGTTAGCTTCTCACTGCGGTCTCCTGTTTGGGAACGTTTCTTGTTAAAAGACGAGCGGCGCGCACATTCAAAGCTGTGTGTGTGGACTGTTGTTTCATGAAGAGACTGGCTCTGCAGCAGACAGCACGTCTCACGTGAACGCGCTTGAAACTACGTCATCGGAATGTGAATGAGCAGCTTGCAGCAGCGCTAACAACAACAGCTGCATTTAAACTACTTTTATCAGGTAAATCATATCAGTCCAGAGCAATAACACAAACTGTGAGTTTTTAAATATCTGAATGTAAGTCTGACTGTTGTAATTATGCGCAGGCTTTAAAGTTATTGATCCTCGCTACGAACACCCATTACTCAAAAAGTTCAGAACTTTATGAAAAAACAAAAACTGATGTCAACAAGCCCTGGAGCAAAGCCCTGCCCTAATGATGATAATAATAATAATAATAATAATAACTTTTATTTATAACGCACTTTACATCAAACAGATCTCAAAGTGCTACAATGAAAAATAAAATCAAGATAAAAATCAATCATAAATGCAACAAAGAAAAGGAACAACCAAGAGGATGGAGCCTCACAGATGATTGCATCAAAAATTTAAAATTCACAAAATGCAGATAAAATACTCAAAAAACTGGGTGCAATAAAAAACAAAAGCACAATTAATTATTTAAAAAACTGGATAAAAAGAAAGGTTTTAAGACTTTTTTTAAAACATGTCACGGTCTGTGGGGCCCTCAGATATGAGGGCAGGGCGTTCCACAGCCGAGGGGCAGCGCAGGAGAAAGCCCGGTCTCCCATTGTGCGAGACCGAGACCTGGGAGTGAGAAGAAGATGGGTGTTGGAAGAGCGGAGAGTGCGGGAAGGACAGTGAGGAGTGAGAAGTTCTTTTAAATAGGATGGTGCATTACCGTACAGGCACTGGAAGGTGAGCAGATAAATTTTGTATGTGATCCGGGCAGAAACAGGAAGCCAGTGTAGTGAACGCAGTACAGGAGTGATGTGTTCATACTTACGCACTCTCATCAGGACCCTGGCAGCGCTGTTCTGGACATACTGTAGTTTTTGTATGTTCTTGCCAGGAATCCCGAAGAGAAGTGCATTGCAGTAATCCAGTCTGGAGGAGACAAAGGCATGGACGAGCTTTTCTGCATCAGTGAGGGACAGTGTAGACCGAAGCTTTGCAATATTTCGAAGATGAAAAAAAGAAGTTTTACAGATATGCTTTATATGGCTTTCAAAGGTGAGTTGTGGATCAAAAATAACACCAAGATTGGTGACTGTATTGGAAAGAGAGATGTTCTGGCCAGAAAAAGTGATACTGAGGATTTTTTGTTGTTGAATTTGATGTGATGTACCAATTTGAATTGCTTCTGTTTTTGAACTGTTAAGGTGAAGGAAATTTTGCCGCATCCATGCCCTTATCTCCTCCAGACACGCTGTGAGTGTGGAAAGAGAAGAAAGTGGAGAAGATGGAGAAGCTGAAGAAGATGATGTAGATGGGGTCTCAGACACATTGCTACCCAGTTTAAGATACAGCTGAGTATCATCAGCATAGCAATGGAATGAGACCCCATAGCTGCTGATAATACACCCAAGTGGTACCATGTATAGGTTGAAAAGGAGGGGTCCCAGAATTGATCCCTGGGGCACACCACAAGAAACAGGATGGCTCAATGACTTGGCACGCCCGATGGAGACAGACTCTGTTCTGTCTGTCAGGTATGATCGGAACCACTCCAGGGCAGTGCCAGTAAGTCCTGCAAACTGCTGTAAGCGTTGGAGCAGAATGTAATGATCAACCGTATCAAAGGCTGCCGAAAGATCAAGGAGAATAAGGAGAGAGGAGGAACCACGGTCTGCAGTGACCAACAGGTCATTTGTGACCCGGACAAGAGCTGTTTCAGTGCTATGTGCTGTTCGAAAACCTGATTGAAATTTATCCAGTATATTATTGTCATGTAGATGTTCTTGTAGATAAACCGAGACTAATTTCTCCAAAACTTTAGCGAGGAAGGGAAGGTTGGAAATGGGTCTGTAATTTGCCAGGTCATGGGGATCGAGGGTAGGTTTTTTAAGAAGAGGTTTAATTATAGAGGACTTCAAGACAGGGGAAATATGACCAGATTGGAGAGACTGATTAACTATAGTGGTGATAAGTGAACTGAGAGAGGCAATGTTAGCCTTGACCAGGACTGTTGGGAAGGGGTCAAGAGCACATGTGCAGGGTTTCATTGCCCTGACAGTGGCTTCAACTTCCTTCACACAGACCTCTGGGAAAAAGCTGAGGGGAGGAGGGTTCTCAAGCTGTACATTTGCAGCCGGAGAAAGGGCAGGGGGTGAAGAGGTGATGGCTGATCTGATTTTTTGGATCTTGTTTTGGAAAAAGGAGATAAATTTATTACAAAGATCATTAGTGGAGTCAGTGAGTGAGGTTGTACGTGGCTGAAGGAGGTGAGTGATGGTTGAAAAAAGTATTTTGGAGTTACCAGGGTTATCAGAAATTATAGATGAGTAAAATAAAGTTCGAGAGTTTTTGAGGGACCTAGCATACATCTTACGATGCTCTGTATAAGCTAGCTTGTGAGCTAGCAGACCAGAAGCCAAGAAGCGTCTCTCAAGCACTCGACCAGCTGTCTTCATTTTCCTCAGCTCTGGGGTAAACCAGGGAGCTGAGCGTGAAAAGGCAACTGTCCTCTCTCTGACAGGAGCATGTTGGTCTAAGATGCTGGAGAGGCTGATGTTGTAGAAGTCCACTGCATTGAGGGAAGCTGGAATGGAGACAGGAACGAGGACCTTAAGATCAGCTGCTAGAAGTTCAGGATTGATGTTTTTCAGATTTCTAAAAGAAATTTGTCGCTTTGGTTTGATGGTACTGTTCAGGAAAGGAAGCTCCATGTAGATGACTTTGTGATCGGATACACCCATGTCATATGCTGAGAGATGAGGCACAGTTAGAGAGTTTGTAATGACTAAGTCCAGGGTGTGGCCACGAGAATGTGTTGGAAGCTTGACATGTTGTTCCAAGTCCATACAGTCCAAAAGTTGAAGGAATTCAGCAGCTAGATGATTAGTAGGTGTATCAACATGAATGTTGAGATCCCCGAGTATGAGTAAGTTAGTGGTTGTGGAACAGAACATTGACAGAGTCTCTGACATTTCAGCAAAAAAGGAAGGATGAGATTTAGGGGGCCTATAAATGAGGAGCACTTTCATTGAGTTTGGTGTTTTGGAGGAGAAAGCCAAACACTCAAAGGAGGACAACTCAGACAGAGTCACAGGTAAAAGGTCCAGATGGTCTTTAAAAATGACGGCTAGACCACCGCCACGGCCTAAACTCCGTGCTCTCTGGAGATATTTATATCCAGCAGGACATGCCTCATTGAGAGCAGAAAAACTGTTCGGCTGATGCCAAGTCTCTGTAAGGCACATAATATCCAAATCCTTATCCAGAATGTGCTCCTGGATGAGGCTTGCTTTATTAGTCAATGACTGCACATTGAAAAGTTCTATTTTAAGGTAAGGTGAAGTCATGTGTTTTTTAATAGGCTTGAGAAGGTTAAAATCCACTCCACGTTTTCCATCCTGCGCTCGAGAAGACGCAGGAACTGCTGTAGTCACGTCAGGACTACAAATCCCATGAGCCACAGTGCTCTGATGACGTAAGCGCCATGCGCCAGAACGCCCAGCTGACCAAATGACCGGTATGGTGGACCCAGTCCGATTAAAAATATGCTTTCTCCGGGAGCTTCTGTGGACATACGGAGGACGTCGAAAAAGACCCAGCCTTTTGATGACGGCAACGTCCAGAGGATCCAGATGGACATTGCTGTTATTAAGGCTCAACAGCTCTCCAGCAGAGTAGCTTAGCATCACGCTAGCTGAGGAGGGAGACACGGCGTCACACAGTAGCAGGAATATAAAATAGCAGAGTCCCCCGAGCAGCAAAAAAAACATCATCCGAAGCCACAATTTATCCACAACAATGACTAAAGTTGTGGGAAAAAATAATCCAGACGGAGAAGCGGCGAACAAAACAACGCCAGCAGCGTCCTCTCAGCCTCAGGTGAGATTCAACCGTTCAAGAAAAGGTATTGTTCTTTTATTATTATTATCTGTGGAATGTTCTGGAGAGTGATGTTAAAAATGCAAAATCAATGTATACATTTAAGAAAAAGGTCAAAAAGGACTTGCTCAAAAACTATATATGATGTAACTTAGTGTGTTTGTGTATTACAGTTATGTTGTACTTATGATGTAGCTTAGTGTGTTTGTGTATTACAGTTAGAAAAATTAAGTAGTTATTCATTTTGTGATGTAGTTTGTGTATTACAGTTGAAAAATTAAGTACAGTTATTCATTTTGTGATGTAGTTTGAAGGTTATCATTGTTTGAACAAACTGTGAAATAAGGGGCAGATATAATAAGATTTCATCTTCTTTCTGCTCCTTTCATTTTATCCTACTTGTATTCTTGTATCTGATGAAACTGTTTTGTATTGTTCTTTTAAAATGAATGAATAAACATCAAATCAAATCAAAATTATCTAAATAATCTTTTTTATTCAAAATCATAATCTTATTAACTTTTTTTTTTTAATTGTGTTTTATTTCCAGTCTGGGACAGACATCCACCAGAGATCACCTGCAGCTAAGAAGTGTGTGATGACTGAACTGAACTCTGAACTTTTCCAGCACCTGTCCCACCAAGAAGAGGTTGTGAGTACAGTAATGAGGACAAATACAGCCACACTGATGCTACTGGACAAAAACTTGATTAGTTAGATTGTAAACAGTCTGTTGCTGCTTATTGTTCTGACTGTTATTGTATTTATTAAGATTTTTATTATTGTTAAAATAGTTTTATTGTAGAGTGCTGTTTATTTAAAATATCATCCAAATGGGTCACTTTTATTTATTACTACAATACTGTACAGTACAAACGTATTTTTGGCATATTTTCAAAATAAACATTTTGTAAGTCTTTATTTTGTCCTTTTTTTTTTGTACCGAAAATAAACCGAAAATAAACCGAACCGAACCCTCCTTGTAGTTGAACCGAACCGAAATGTGATTTTAGCGTACCGTTACACCCCTAGTGAATAGCAAACAACCATCAGGGTGCTAACGATCAATCATTAGGCTGATGGTCCTCCTTGATCATGTGAGCAGCTGGTTTCGGCTGTCATCAGCCAACTGGTTGTGTAACACTTTGAGAGGGTGCTATTTATAAGATTGAGCTGAACCCAGCACCTCAGACTGAGGAAGTCTTTCGGACGAAAGACGAAACGTTTCTACAATTTTTTTTGCTTTGTTTTGTTTTGTTTTTTGAATGTCCAGAGGACCAGACTTAACTTTTTTAGATATGTACAGAACAGGTTAGAACTTCATTAACACAACAATTAGACCACAGTCACAGAACACTGAGACTTATGGCGAACACTCACACATCCTGCCTGTTGGCAGGTTGATGTGGGACAGTGACACATCATGAAGGACTCCACAACTACTCATCTAGGACTCCTAGAACTGAGTGAGTCATAGAAAAACCAGACAATTCACACAGATAGAACCTTATAAACGTGCAAAGTGTAGCCCACGTTGAGGCTGCACAAATATCACTAACTGTCATCCCACCATGCAGAGCTCTGGAAGACGCTATCGCCCGCATGGAGTGTGCGCGCAGTGTCTCAGGAGGATTTGCTCCAGATGTCCTGTACACTTCTGATATAGCTTCACACAGCCTGTGGGAGAGACGCTGGGGGGACAGAGCACGCCCAACGGAGCTGTCCCTGAAGTGAACAAATAATCTTTGACAATGACGCAATCCGGCCGTGCACTTGAGCGTGCGGACTGGGCACAACAAATGAGATGATGCTTCTTCCTCCGATATGTGTGGTAGAGGATGAAAGCCATCTAGTGTGATTGTCCGTGATTTAAAGGCACTATTTATGCATTTTGGCATAAAAGCTGGATTAGGTCTTAAAAATTGCAGAGCTCTCATCAGTTTGAATTTTTAAACATGAGGGGGCCACAGAAAGAGCACATAACTCGCTCACTCTCTTTGCTGACGTGAACGCCAGCAAAAGTGCGGTTTTGAGGGACAGGAACTAATAATAATAATAATAAATTCAATTTATACCGCATTTTTCATTAATAAAAATCTCAAAGTGCTACAACAATAAAACAAGTGATAAAATCAAATAAAATCAATAATGGTATCAACTAAGCTTAAAGACAGAATCAT
>JBBPBX010085754.1:0-10099 GCA_038048925.1 Garcialebias charrua | reverse complement strand
GTACTTTTTCAAAGCGAAAAAATTTAAATCCAACAGATTTGACCATTACGTGAATTTATTAAGGAACGGTTAAGCTAAGACACATGTTTGCTATAATTTTCAGCAGACAAATAATTGTTTTTACCGTGTTAATCTTGTGAAAAGTCCTTCCGTGCATGCTTCTGTGGTCGTCATTTTCAGCAGGGCAAATGACGCGTCGCGTAGCGGTGACACATAATAGATGTGACTTATATAAAGGTGCTACCTGTTTATGGATTTTCCAATTTATTGACAATAATTGGACAAAGTGACTTATATAAAGGTGCGACCTATAGTCCAGAAAATATGGTAGCTGTGGCAGCCATTTGGCTCCAAAAGTTAATCAGTGTTTTGTTCAGAGACCTCTCCACTCTAGGTCATGTGACCTCACTGTGGCGGTTAGAAGCTAAGAGTTCTGTCAGTGTTTTTCAATGAGGAAAATGGTGTCTGTTTGCAAATTACGTGGCCATGGTAACTCAAAACACCAATAAAAGTAACAACACACATCACGGGGCCGAGCTGGTCGTTTTGATACAACGTTGCAGTTCAGGTCACATTAAAGTTGGAGGAAGAGCAAGACTCTTTCCAGGTGGACAACAAAAGAGACTGCCTGCAGTTAGCATCATTCTTGTTGTTTAGGTTGAAGTTCTCTCCCCGACGAAAGAATCTAAAGGTAAAATGAGTGAAATGTACCTTGACCTGAAACCAGGCGTCCTGGGTGCAGAGGCGAATGTCACAGGCTGTGATCAGGTCGACACCTGTCACAGAGCAAGAGTTATAATCCAAAAATAACGACAAACTCCCCGTTTACTGCAAAGTGGATCGTTAAAGATGAGCCGTCACGTTGAAACAAGGATTAAGTTGCAAAGTGGTGCAGAGATAAAAACAGCCACGATGGTAGAAAATATGAGATAAGCATTTTGTCAAAATATGATGACACATATACTGTAAACATATACTGACTTCATGAAGGAGAAAATACTTTGTAATAACGTAACAGTGTCACTTTAATGAAGATTTATTATCTTTATTTTATTCAATTACGTTGAACGGGCAAGTCCTCCTGAGACCCTGCGTCCTCATATGAGGACATAGATTATTATTTTAATTTTTTTTAGACAACTGCTTATAATAGAAAGCTGAAATTTAGTTTTTAGTTATTGGGACCTTCTTACCCCAGTTTGCAAAGAAAAATAAAAAATGTAAAAATAAACCTACTGTCCTCATATGACGCCATCGTTGTTTTCTAAAACTACAATCTGTACCATGACAGAGTTATTGAACTTACTGGGTCCTACTAATCAAATGCACCTTGGAGAACAACTGTGCATCAAACAAAAGCTCGGGTCTCGGGAGGATGAGAAATGAGAAAGACTGAGGTTTATCTGATCAAATGCAACAGAGCTGCTCGAACTAAAAGATTTATTTTACAAACAAGTGATCTGAATCACATCTGAAGACTATTAAAGAGTGCACGTGTGCGAAAACACTTTGAAGATTAGGAAATATTGGTGATTTAATATAAATATACTGTATATGCTAGAGCGGTTTGCAGCCGAGTGTGATGCGGCCGGGATGAGGATCAGTTCCTCCAAATCCGAGGCCATGGTCTTGAGCCGGAAAAGGGTAGCATGCCCTCTCCGGGTCGGGGAGGAGGTCCTGCCCCAAGTGGAGGAGTTTAAGTATCTCGGGGTCTTGTTCACGAATGAGGGAAAACTGGAGCGTGAGATCGATAGGCGGATAGGTGCAGCGTCCGCAGTGAAGCGGGCGCTGTACCGGTCTGTCGTGGTGAAGAGAGAGCTGAGTCAAAAGGCAAAGCTCTCAATTTACCGATCGATCTACGTTCCCACCCTCATCTATGGTCATGAGCTTTGGGTTGTGACCGAAAGAACGAGATCTCGGATACAAGCGGCTGAAATGAGTTTTCTCCGCAGGGTGTCTGGACTCTCCCTTAGAGATAGGGTGAGAAGCTCAGTCATCCGGGAGGGACTCGGAGTAGAGCCGCTGCTTCTCCACATCGAGAGGAGCCAGTTGAGGTGGCTCGGGCATCTGGTTAGGATGCCTCCTGGACGCCTCCCTGGTGAGGTGTTCCGGGCATGTCCCACCGGGAGGAGACCCAGAGGAAGACCCAGGACACGCTGGAGGGACTATGTTTCTCGGCTGGCCTGGGAACGCCTTGGGATTCCCCCGGAGGAGCTGGCCCAAGTGGCTGGGGAGAGGGAAGTCTGGGCCTCCTTAGCTGCTACCCCCGCGACCCGACCTCAGAGAAGCGGAAGAGAATGGATGGCTGGATAAATGCTATTTTTAAACCTTTCAAAGTAAAGTTCTGGAGAACTTCTATAAACATGTCAAAGTTAAATTCAACTTTTGCAGACTCACTCTTTTGTGGGTTTTCAACGTAAGATTGTACACGGCACGCGATTAGCTGACTGATGGAGTGAGACGTTCGTGTGGCTCACTCAGGTATAAGACAGAACCCCCACTCCCATCGCCTCCTTTCTCTTTCTAAGGCTGTCTGTCACAGCATAGAAAGACAGGGGGTCTGTCTTTCTCATCACTACTGCTCAGGGAGCAGGGATGAACAAATGTAGAATATCAGAGAGAGTTGGAAGTAGTTGGAAAAATAAAGAGTGAATCAGTTGAGAGAGAGAGCGAGAGCGAGAGAGAGAGAGAGAGAGAGAGAGAGAGAGAGAGAGAGAGAGTGCAACTCATTCAAGTATAAGACAGGCTCCTCCCACCCAGGGCTGGACAATAATTCAATATCAATATATATCACAATATACTTTTATTCAATAACGATATGAGTTTTAAGCACATTTTCGATATTTCGATGGGATTACAGTACTGTGTTTCACTGACGCACTTCTGTTTCTGTTCGGGTTGAAGCGGCTGCTTCAGTTTCCACCCGGACAGAAAAAGCAGCGACACAACTACGTACGTGCGTGGTGACGTAGATGTTACGCAGAGCTCGAGTCCAGGTTAGCAGGCTAGGCTAATTTCAAACGCGCATTAAAGGTCGGCGGCTAGAGCATCTTTATAAAAAATCCGGTCTCACAATTCACAAGGAACTTTATGCAAACCACCTCATCCATTACAAGAACAGTATTTCTCAAGCCAAATTCAGCTACTTCTCTGACATCATCAGTTCTAATGTTGGTAATTCAAAAACATTGTTCTCTCTCCTCCACCGTTCTGTCTCATCTCCTAACTCTCTACCCTCTCACATGGTTTCCACAGAATTTTGCAACTCCCTGATGTCATATTTCAATGAAAAGATTATTTCAATTCATAAACACCTTGGACCAAATACTGCCCCCAACATCCATGTTGAACTCCCCCCTCCCTCCCTCCCTTTCTCTGTCTTCTCCCTCCCCTCTGCTGATAACATTGCTGACATTATCAGCAAGTCCAAGTCCTCATCCTGTCAACTTGACCCATTTCCCACAGTTCTTGTTAAATCCTGTCTCCCGTCTCTGCTCCCTATCATCACTAATATCATCCACTCCTCCCTAACCTCTGGCATTGTTCCCACAGCCTTCAAATCTGCTGCCATCACCCCCATCATCAAGAAACCAGGTCTTGACTTCACCAACTTCAGTAATCTTCGTCCGATCTCCAATCTGCCCTTCATCTCCAAGATCCTTGAAAAAACTGTTGCTAGTCAACTTCACTCTCACCTGTCCAACAACAACATTTATGAAGAGTTTCAATCTGGATTTCGCCCCCACCATAGCACCGAAACAGCCCTAGTAAAAATTACTAACGACCTTCTTCTTGCTGCTGACTCTGGTCTTCTGTCCATCCTCATTCTTCTTGATCTAAGTTCTGCCTTCGACACCATCTGTCATTCTATCCTCCTCAACAGACTAACCTCCATTGGCATCTCAGGTACCCCGTTAGACTGGTTCAACTCCTATCTCTCTGACCGCACTCAATTCATTCAGCTTAAATCCTTCCGTTCCCAGTCTTCCCCTGTCTCCACGGGTGTCCCCCAAGGCTCTGTCCTCGGACCCCTCCTCTTCATCATTTACCTCCTTCCTCTAGGTCACATCTTCCGCAAATACGGCGTCCATTTCCACTGCTATGCTGATGACACGCAGCTCTACTTGTCATCAAAACCTAACTCCACCCACCCACCCTCCATCCTCACCGACTGTCTCAATGAGCTAAATCACTGGTTTTCTAACAATTTCCTTCAACTAAACAGCAACAAAACAGAAATCATTCTTGTTGGTACCAAAAACTCTATTTCAAAATCAGAACATCTTCTCGTCCCCCTTAACAACTCTCTGCTATCCCCCTCCCCTCAGGTCAAGAGTCTCGGTGTCATCCTCGACACCACTCTCTCCTTCACTTCACACATCAACAATATTACTCGGTCTGCCTATTTCCACCTCCGTAATATTAACCGTCTCCGTCCTTCTCTCACACCCCGCTCCACAGCCATCCTGGTGCACAGTCTTGTGACTTCCCGTATTGACTACTGCAACTCCCTTCTCTACGGCCTCCCCAACAAATCTCTCCACAAGTTACAGATGGTCCAGAACTCAGCTGCCCGTGTCATCACTCAAACCTCCTACTATAACCACATCACTCCTGTCCTGCAGCAGCTCCACTGGCTCCCGGTTAAATCACGCATCATCTTCAAAATTCTACTCCTCACGTTCAAAGCTATCCACAACCTTGCCCCTCCTTATCTATCTGACCTCCTACAAATCTCCATCCCATCACGCTCTCTCAGATCCTCCTCTTCGCTACATCTCCATGTACCCTCTGCCCGCCTCTCCACCATGGGGAGCAGGGCCTTCACCTGCTCTGCCCCTCACCTCTGGAACGCTCTACCGCCAGACCTTCGAAACACCACCTCCCTTTCTCTGTTCAAGACAGCCCTGAAAACACATCTCTTTAGACTAGCCTATCATTAACTTTACTAAATGTATTTTTATCTTCCATTTTATATAAGATAAGATAAGATGCCTTTATTAATCCCACAGTGGGGAAATTTACATTGTCACAGCAGCATAAAGGACAGAGCAGAACCAGTTCAGAAAATGTTAAAAAATCTCTATATACACAAATAGTACAGATTAGTACATAAAAATACTTAAAGACCGTGTAAAGTAAAATTAAATGTGTGTTTTGAGTTTGTCACATGGCATAAATGTGTTATTAATCACCCATATAAATCTGACTGATTAAAAACATTGTTTACCTTATAAAATTAAGTCTCAAAAATAATGAAAAAACATAATTGTGCCCTGGTCTGAAACGCTGGGGGCGTGTCAGCGCGTGGGCGTGGTTTCAGCGCAGTACTGCGCCGTGTCCTGCACCCTGAAGATGTTCGCGAAGGCTGGCAGCCTAATTGGAGTTCTCCAGCCCTACTCATTTGAACCTCCAGAGCCAGACTCAGACTCTGAGTCAGACAGTGACCACTGTGACGGTCGGCATCGTTCTTCACAGCCTGAGCTGTGTGTGGAGAGGCAGACAGGTGCAGCAGAGATCCAGTAAACCTGCTCTGTTTTTATCTGAGTTCTGGCTGTAACAGCAGCTCCTTTTTCCAAGAGTTACGCTGTTTTTAGTGCACAAACAACTCTGGTTTTGTTTTTAAAGTTGAGGACACAACTATAATTCATAACTCCGCTGTTATGTGTTTAATAATAAGCGCTATTTTAGAAGATGAGCAGCGGACTCGCTGCACCCGGTCCGACCCGGTCACATCGCATGCGGGGTCTGTGTTGGTGATTAAAATATAAAAGTAATCACGTTGATAACTAAGTATGCAATGGACCTGTCGCATTTTCTTAGCAAAAAAGGAGCTATAGCTATTGCTATCTGATGCTATCTGCGATTCGCGAGTGAACGGCTCCACCGAGGCGAAGAAGTAATTTATACGGCTGGAGCTGCAGGGGGTGGGGCTATACTTAAGAAGACCGCGTGACGAAACGCGGTCACATTTAAAACACGCCTAAAAAATCCTGAAACAGACATATCTTTATACACAGTTTGATCTATAACTCCAAAATTAATTGAGCTACAATTTTGAGACTTTTTACTCATTTACAAGATTACAATTATGACATTTATAATGTTTATTGAAGAAAATATTGTAATTCACTTTACACGGTCTTTAAACAGTATAAAAACGAAATATAACTACTAAGAGCAGCGCGTGTTGTACAGTCTGATGGCGGCCGGAAGGAAAGACCTGCGGTATCTTTCCTTCACGCACTTAGGGTGCCGCAGCCGGGCACTAAAGGAGCTGCTCAGGGCTGTCAGAGAGTGGTGCATGGGGTGGGACGGGAACTCCAGCATGCGCTGAAGCTTGGTCCTCATTCTCCTGTCAGCCACCACCTCAACTGGGTCAACATGACACCCCAGGACAGAGCTGGATTTCCTGAGGATCTTGTTCAGTCTCTTCCTGTCAGCAGTGGAGATGCTGCTACCCCAACAGACCACTCCAAAGAAGATGGCTGATGCCACCACAGCATCAAAGAAGGTCCTGAGAAGAGCCCCCCTGCACACCGAAGGACCTGATAAATATCCTTTATGTATTTTATATTTCAATTTGTCACTGATATCGTTTGATCTGTATTACACTGTATTGGTTTGTTAAGTGTCCTTGGGTGTCCTGAAAGGCGCTTTTAAATAAAATGATAATAATAATAATAATAATAATAATGAATTCAATTTATAACGCACTTTTCATTAATGAAAATCTCAAAGTGCTACAAAGTGCAACAGAATTAAATGTCAATAAAACAAGTAAAACAAGTAAAATCAATAACAGTATCAACTAAGATCAAAAGTAGAATCATGAGGAGGTAGAGTATGCTCGGTTGAAAAGAAAGGTCTTCAAGCCGCTCTTAAAGTCAACCACAGACTGTGGGGCTCTCAGACAGTCAGGAAGAGAGTTCCACAGGCGGGGGGCAGCCACACTGAAAGCCCGGTCTCCCATGGTCCTTAATTTGGTTCTCGGAATGTGAAGGAGATTACTGTTCTGTGACCGCAGCGACCGGGTGGATGAGTATGGAATAAGAATATCCTTCAGATAATCTGGTGAAGCTCCATGTAAGCATTGATGTGTAATCCCGCGTCCGCCCACCATGTGTCGTTGTGTCCCTGGGCAAGACACTTAACCCGAGTTGCTCCCGGTAGGTCTGGATGGCGCCTTGCAAGGCAGGCTACCACTACCGGTGTATGAATGTGTGAATGAATGGGTGGATGGCTGGTATTGTAAAGCGCTTTGGGGCTCCTCACAGGGGGCTGGAAAGCGCTATATAAATAAGCTCCATTTACCATTTACCTAATGAGAGCAGATTTGTACTGAATTCTGTAGGCGACAGGAAGCCAATGAAGGTTATGGAGAATGGGCGTAATACGTTCAAATTTACAAACTCTCAACAAGATCCTTGCTGCACTGTTTTGAATATATTGAAGTTTTTGTAGGTTTTTGCCAGGGATTCCAACAAACAGGGAGTTGCAGTAGTCGAGCCTGGAGCTCGACTACTGCATTTTATTATTGCACTCATTTTATTATTATAAAATGAGTTCCCATGACCGTCAGAATGTGACGGAACAATGTTTCACAAGCGAAGAGAAAGCAGATGACACAACTGATGGGAGAGGAAAGACTAATTCAGCGGTGTACAAGTGGTTCAACTACCTAAGATCCGATGAACTGCAGGTTTCAGTGAGCTGCAAAATGTGATGGAGAGTCGTTCCAACTAGTGGTGGGAACACATCGAACTTGTTCCACTTGATAGAATACGCCGAGAGTCAGAAGATGAAGCAGAATAAAAGTTTGAGACAACGCGTCCCTGAAACGACACCCCCAGCTGCATCAAAAGAGAAACCCACGCAGCAAACGTCTGGTTGGGGTTATGGTGTTGCTTAAAGTTAAAACTATTACGGTAATAATGACAAAGTTGAGGGTTTTACGTTTATTTGACGGTGATTTCAAAATTGTTTTGAAGGATAAATACAAATAAAAGGTGAACATTCATTTGTACAGTTTTTCTGAGGCTTTTTGTTTATATCGATATTGAATTATATCGTTATCGACCGAAATTAAGAAATATTTTGTGATAAAAGTTTTAGCCATATCGTCCAGCCCTACTCCCACCCCCTCCTTTCTCTCTCCGAGGCTGTCACAGCAGAGAAAGATAAAGGAGAGGATGGGGTCTGTCTTTCCCCATAGTGTCCCAGAGACACACACAACAGGAGGGCGTGCAACAGACAGCCTCGGAAAAAGAAAGGTGTGGGTGGGTGGGGTGTCTGTCTTATACTGTATCTGAGTGAGAAGCACGAGTGGCATGGATTGTTATTTTAAAACAATTAAGTGTGAACATTAAGAAGTAAGAACATTGCAAGAGTGAGGGAAGGGTTTGTAAAGCCTTAAAGGTCCACTGACAGGATTTTGTAACAATGCATAAAATTGCCCAATATAAATAAGGTAGTCCCCGACTTACGAGCGCTCTGACCTACGAGGTTCCGGACTTACGAGCTGGCGAATTTTTGGAAAAAACGCAAAAAATACAGAGTTTTTCTGTGTTTTTTCACCACAGTTCGTTAGCTAAACATGTGGACACACGTTTCCGATCATTTTTATGCACTCGTAAGCAGTTTTTTGATGAAAAACGAGTGTTTGTAGTCGCTGATACCCCCGCGACCCGACCCCGGATAAGCGGAAGAAGATGGATGGATGGATGTAGTCACGCTAGCAAAACCGTTCCAACTTACGAGCGAAATTCCGGACTTACGAGACACGTGGCAGCCGTTCCGAATTACGAGATTTCCATGTTACGAGCAACTCGTAACGGAACTCGCTCGTAAGTCGGGGACTACCTGTATCTTGTATCATTCAACTATGTTCGATTTTGCAAACAAAATGATAAATCAATTTAATTTTGATTTAAAAGTGATTTTAAACTTCGCGCCGTGTTTATTCACGGGAAATCCGATTACCGGGTACACGCGAATGCAACATCTGTGACACAGTATTGGGCAGAGGCAATCTGCGTCTGTCTGCAGATCGCTGGTTTTTTTTTAAACTTGAAAAATGCCGTTGCGTTGTGTCGCATTTGGGTGTTCTAATATCATCAGTGAACAAGTGAGCCTTTTCACTTTACCAAAAGAAGAAATACTTCGTCAAGAATGGAATAAATAAAGCTGCCCCCCCTCGGAGCTCCCTCGCTTCCTGAAAAGGTAAGACTCAAATAAATACGGGTGCAGACCTAAATTAGAACCTGCTGTTTCTTGTTCATCTAACTTTCTGCTTCCCAAACTGAAGACAAATAGCTCAAATCTTCACTTAGATTGATAAATTCGTCGGATTTTAAAGGTTCAGTATGCAGTTTCTGTAGAACTGCAGCACTTAGAAATATTTTCAACAGGCAAAGCATTCTGATCCCTCCCCCTCAGAGCCATATGTGGCTCTGCCCCCTTGTGGTCTGTTGAATTTCAAATTCAAGCTCTGTTTTTATTGGCTGATTCAAATTCAAGCTCTGTTTTTATTGGCTGGTTACAAACTCTGTTTTTATTGGCTGGAAAATGGCGGGTCACCTTTTCTTTTTAGAAATGCTTATTTACCACCTGGAGAAGCAAGGGGACAATATATATATTTTTTTTTTTTCAGAGATTACCTGGCTAACATCAGTCTGTCAGGAGGTAGTGACAGAGTGAAGAAATATGTTCATAAAAAAAGCTACATACTGAAGCTTTAAATTGTCCGCCATTAATATGTAAAAGCATACCAGAGCCCTCTGCCCGATACTACGTCACAGATGTTGCATTCGCGTGTAATCGGATTTCCCGTGAATAAACACGGCGCAAAGTTTTAAATCACTTTTAAATCAAAATTAATTTGATTTATCATTTTGTTTGCAAAAACGACCATAGCTGAATGATACAAGATATTTATGTTGGGCAATTTTATGCATTGTTACAAAATCATGTCAGTGGACCTTTAAAATATGTATGAATACTAAAATAAATATAACGTCTCTACTTGGCAGATTTTCACCTATCGTGGGGGTGTCTGGACCATAAACCCCCCACGATAAGTGAGGGACTGTCTGATGAT
>JBBPBX010085753.1:0-15029 GCA_038048925.1 Garcialebias charrua | reverse complement strand
AGGTTACCCATGGCTGTTAAAACACAATCCCCAGATTAACTGGAAAAATAACATGATTGAACATTGGGGTGAGGCTTGTTTAGTCGATTGTTTACGTTCTGCCATCTCTTCTGGTTCTGTCTCACCCCCCAGTAAGGAAGAGATTGACCTTTCCAAAGTGCCCTCCGTATATCATGCGCTTGCCCCAGTTTTTAGTAAACAGAAAGCCATCTCCCTACCACCTCACAGACCCTATGATTGCCCCATAGATCTCCTTCCTGGTGCCCCGCTGCCGTCTAGCAGACTGTACAACCTGTCAGGCCCAGAGAGGGAGACAATGAGGCAATACATAGAGGAATCTTTAAAGTCAGGTATTATCCGCCCGTCTACTTCTCCCCTCGGTGCAGGGTTTTTCTTTGTTTCAAAGAAAGATAAGACTTTGAGACCCTGCATCGACTTCAGGGGACTTAATAACATCACTATCAAAAATAAGTATCCCCTTCCTCTGATTGACTCTGTGTTTGAACGGCTTCAGGACTCCAGAATGTTCACTAAACTCGATCTCCGCAACGCCTATCACTTGGTGAGAATGCGAGAAGGGGACGAATGGAAGACCGCTTTTAAGACACCCCTAGGACACTACGAGTACTTGGTCATGCCTTTTGGTCTCACTAACGCCCCTGCCGTTTTTCAAAACTTAATCAATGATGTCCTGAGAGATTTCCTGGATGATTTTGTGTTTGTTTATCTTGATGACATTTTGATTTTTTCCAAAGACCCCGCTCAGCACACTGGACATGTCAAAGCAGTCCTCCAAAGGCTTCTGGAAAACAAACTGTATGTGAAAGCTGAGAAATGTGAATTCTCTATGTCTTCTGTGCCCTTTCTGGGCTTCATTTTTGAAGAGGGACGGGTTCGAACCGACCCGGAGAAAACAAGAGCGGTGGCAGAGTGGCCCACACCCCAGGACAGACGACAGCTCCAACGGTTCCTGGGCTTTGCAAATTTCTACCGACGCTTCATCAAAAACTATAGTCAGGTAGCCTCTCCATTAACACAACTCACCTCTCCCATCCGTAAATTTTTCTGGTCCCCAGAGGCGGAGGCCGCCTTCCAGGAACTTAAGAGGCTCTTTTCATCCGCTCCCATCCTTTCCCATCCTGACCCTCATCGTCAGTTTATCGTGGAGGTGGACGCATCCGCTACGGGTGTGGGAGCGGTGCTCTCGCAGCGATCCCCTACTGATGGTAAGATCCACCCATGCGCTTTCTTTTCTCGGCGTCTGTCCCCTGCCGAACAAAATTACGATGTGGGTAACAGAGAACTGTTGGCCATCAAGATGGCTCTTGAAGAATGGAGACATTGGTTGGAGGGGTCTGAATTGCCATTTGTGATATGGACAGATCACAAGAATCTTGCCTACATTCAGGGAGCAAAGAGGCTCAACGCCCGTCAAGCACGTTGGTCTTTGTTTTTTGCACGTTTCAATTTCTCCATCACATACATACCTGGTTCTCGTAACATTAAGCCTGATGCTCTTTCCCGCCAGTTCTCCTCCTCAGAGACTGAATCGCCTGAGACTATTCTTCCTCACTCTTGCACCGTAGCGGTCATGACCTGGGACATTGAGAGAGAAATCCTGGAGGCCCAGAAGACTGAACCGGACCCTGGCACTGGTCCCCCAGGGAGAAAGTATGTTCCCTCTGCAGCCGTCAGCAAGGTCCTCCATTGGATCCACACAGCAAAGTTCTCCTGCCATCCAGGTATGAGTCGCACCCTCTCCTTGACAAAGAGACATTTCTGGTGGCCTAACATGGAGAGGGATGTCAGACAATACGTGTCTGCCTGCACCACTTGTGCATGTAACAAAGCCACTAACAAACCCCCAGCAGGTCTCCTCCTTCCACTCCCTACTCCTGGGCGTCCGTGGTCCCACATAGCCTTGGACTTTGTCACCGGACTGCCAGTTTCTGAGGGTAATTCTGTTGTATGTACTGTCATCGACCGTTTCTCCAAGGCGGCACACTTCATACCCCTAGTAAAATTGCCCTCGGCATCTGAGACGGCACAGATCATGGTCAAACATGTTTTTCGTCTGCATGGTATACCTCTCGATATTGTTTCCGACAGGGGCCCTCAATTCATCTCTCAAGTCTGGAAAGCATTCTGTCAAGCCTTGGGTGCCACCTCCAGCCTGACGTCTGGTTATCACCCTCAATCGAATGGACAAACTGAGAGGTGTAACCAAGAGCTCGAAGCCGCTTTGAGGTGTGTCATTGAACATAATCCTACCACCTGGAGCCATCACCTGCCTTGGGTTGAGTATGCTCATAATTCTCAAGTTTCGTCTGCTACTGGTTTGTCCCCGTTTGAGGCCTCTTTGGGATACGCTCCGCCCTTATTTCCGTCACAGGAAACTGACATTTCTGTTCCCTCTGTCCAGCATAATCTCCGTCGGTGTCGCAGGGTTTGGCGCCAGACCAGGGCAGCTCTCCTCAGGACGGCTGAACAAAACAAGCGGTTTGCTGACCGCCACCGTTCTTCTGCTCCCGACTACCTGGTGGGGCAGAAGGTTTGGTTGTCCACCAGAGACATTAAACTAAAAGACACTCCCAGGAAGCTGGCCCCCAGGTTCATTGGTCCCTTCCCGATTGTCAAGATCATCAATCCTGCTGCTGTCCGACTTCAACTGCCTTCCACCCTGCGGATCCATCCCACGTTCCATGTCTCTCAGATTAAACCCGTCTCCTCCAGCCCACTTCACCCTCCAGCCGACCCTCCTCCTCCGCCTCGATTCATCGACAATGACCCTGTCTACTCGGTCCGGCGCCTGCTGGACGTTCGTCGCAGGGGTCGTCAACTCCAGTACCTGGTGGATTGGGAGGGCTATGGCCCCGAGGAGCGATCGTGGGTTCCCCGCTCCTTCATTCTGGACCCCTCCCTTATCTCGTCTTTTTACAGGGACCACCCGGACAGGAGATCGCCTGGAGGCGATGCTAGAGGAGGGGGTACTGTTGGAGTCCTGCCTCCCCCTCCAGCACCTCAAGCAGCAGCAACCTCAAGCAGCAGCTAATCAGCTGATTAGCTACACCTGCACCTGCCTCCTAGACCTTCACCTCCTGCTCTATTTAAACCACAACCAGACGTTCAGCCTACGCTCGAACATTGATTACCTTGGCTCCTGTTCAGTCCTGCCTGTTCACCCGTCTCCAAGGCTGCGTCTGGTTGCCAACCCTGCACACCAAACCCATAACTAAGGACTTCATTCTGGACATCTTCACCACTCTTCAACTTCATCTGTACTCACCCACTGGACCCACAGTCTCTCCGGACCTCGCCCTCCGTAACCCATTACTCCGACGCCACCTGCAAACAAATTCTACAGTAAGGACAAATACTTCTATCAGCACAATTGTCATAAAGAATCATTGGACCTCAGGATATTCACCGCCTCCCCTCTTCTCTCCACAGCCCTTTCCAGTTCCTGCACTGTAAATAAAAAGATCACTTTTGTACTCGCTTGTCCTCGTGTTCTTTGGTCTGCCATTTGGGGTCATATTCAGCAAACATCATGTTAAAAAGTAAATAAAGTTCAACCTCTAAGAACTTCAAAACTCAAAGAAGCTCAATAACATAAAAAAAAATTCTTGTACTGTTCTAACAAACACATAGATAAAAATAAAGCACAATTTTTTTTTAGTACAACAGCCACTATAGCTGGGGGTGAAAGAGGTTTCTTCCATTCTGTTTTAAAGCACATCATCTGCCTTTAAGTCGTTTAGATGTGCCAACGATAGCATTTAAAGATATTAAAGCACAGATCAGGCAGTGAGTAGCCAGCTGATGTGGGTGGATGAAGATGAAGACAAGCTGGAACTGTGAGCCATTCCTTTATATCTGTGATTCGTCATCTCTACATATAAGAAAACCAGGATAAAACAATGCAATAAATTTTATTTATATAGTGCAAGTCTCAACAGAAGTCATCTCAGGACACTGTACAGAAACATTCACATACATTATAAATGCCAATTACAGTATTTTCCAGTCTATAAGTAGCACCTTTTTGCCTAATTTGCATGCCCTGTGACTAATAGAGAGGTGAGACTTGTTTATGGATTTTTTCCCATATTTTTAGTCCAATTTTTGGCTCAGATATTTTGGCAAAAAATGGTGCAGTACCACTTTTGTCCGCTAGGGTACACCGACCGTTCCCACCTCATGTGTCCGACGGCAGCCTCCTCTGGTCGGACTGACTCTGTCGCTGCCCGGCCTCCTGCTCTGGAGGTATGAACTACTGTTAGCTCAGTGTTTGTTAGCAACGGGTACTATTTATCTACGGTAAATAACTCATGAACTACAGGACAGATTTTTATCAAACTTACAGAATGTAAGCACTACATGGACATTTACAAACTGTTACCTGTATGAGACATTTGAGCTACAATTCAATGTTTTAGCTTCGTAAATGTGCAGCGGTTAGCTCGTTGTTTTTCCGGGTACTATTTATCTAAATAACTCATGAACTACAGGACAGATTTTTATCAAACTTACAGAAAATAATCACTACATGGACTTTTAAAAACTGTTCCCTGTATGAGACATTTGAGCTAAAATTTGATTTATTTATAATTTATTTTCGCAGCGCACGCGACAGTTTGGAAGACGTCAAAGCAAAACAATTTAAATCCAGCAGATTTGACCATTTCGTGAATTTATTAAGGAACAGTTAAGCTCAGAAGCACTTTTGCTATAATGTCAGCTAAGAAATATATTTTTTAAGCGTTTATTTTGCTAAATTTTTAAGAAAATGCTGCGGTCCCACCTGGGCGGGTGCTCGTAGCGAAACATTTTTTTAAATCCAGCTGATTTGACAATTGCGTTCATTTATTAAGGAAAAGTTCAGCTAAGACACATCTTTGCTATAATTTTCAGCAAACAAATAATTGTTTTTACCGTGTTAATCTTGTAAAGTCCTTCCGTGCCCGCTCGCTCCTGTGGCCGCCATTTTCAGCAGGGCAAATGACGCGCTGACGCGTCGCATAGCGGTGACGCATAATAGATGCGACTTAAATAAAGGTGCAACATGTTTATGGTTTTTTCCAATTTATTGCCAATAATTGGACAAAGCGACTTATAGAGAGGTGAGACTTATCAGGCGGAAATATGGTAGTAAAGTTATTTATCTAAGGATGCCAGCAGATTGTGTTGTCTTCACTTTGTCACAGTCTCCCATCCTGAGCAAGCATGAAGGCAACAGTGGAAAGGAAAAACACCCTTATACAGTAACAGGAAGAAACCTCCAGCAGAACCAGGCTCAGGACCAGCGGTCATCTGCTTCAACCAAAGATGTCACAATAAGTCAATTTAACGAGAAAGAAATGTGTAAAGAAAAAAGTAAAAGTGTGAATTATGTGTCAGTGTTGAAATTTTGTTTTTGTTGTTGTTGTTGTTGTAACACATTTGAGATAAAAACAGAGAAAATGTTTACCAAAAGGAATTAAAGATTGGAGATGACAACTTAGGCTCCTATTTCACTGAGCTGCAACTGGTGGCGACACAACAACAACCACACAGAGTCACCAACATGTTTTAAATGGCTCGCAAGGGCTCTCAGGTAAACTGCACGAGTCGCAGAGCCTCGTTCAAGTGTTGCAGCGATTTTGAACATGCTCAGGAAACTTGCTGGACTTTTTTTTGTTTGTTTGCTCAAAATAGTCACAGAGTCGTATGGAGCATCTGGAACTCATCTCCAATCTTTCACAATTTCCATGAGTTAAAAAGTGCAAGAAATGTGAGACCACTTTGTGAGGGGTTAGTGACCTACGAAACAAAACTGTGATTAGAAACAACGATGTGAACATAGTGTGATGGGAGCAACAAGGAGCCATGATCCAGACTTTAGTGTGTCAGTCTGCATCTCCACCTCTTGCCTTTTGTCCAGAGCACATGACATCTGATGACAAAATGATTGCTGGTCTGGGAAGAGGCCCTATATTTATACGGTTCAGATTGTTGTCGTGCATAACTATTGCACTACTGTTGCACAGAGTTTTCATGACTATGAGTAGCAGTCGCAACTGTCAAAGGTTTGCAATTTTCTTGCATTTCATGGTGTAGTGGTGCAACCGTTAATCTGAGCAAAGATTGGCTGTTTGTACATTTGCCCAACATTCATGCAACATTTATAGCCATAGAAAGTCAGAGGGATTTCAAATGAAAACTTGCATATGTTTTCCCACAGTCTTGTGTCACTAACTCGTCATTAACAGTTGCAGCTCAGGGAACAGCTACTGACCAAATGACACAATTTTTACAGAAAGTTCAGTTGAAGCTCTTATTTAGTCGAGAATATCTCTGGCTAAATTTAATCCAAATTTAGCCCCAACGCTTTTTTCATTATTTCATTATGATTTAAATTATATACAGAATTGAGATTTCAATAATAAAAAAAAAGACTACAGTACATAGTCTGATCATCTAAAAACTTTTTCACCTATTTAGAATTCACCTACTCTGGTTATAACACCAGAAAAAAATTAGATATTAGTGGTTTTTCTTAAAATATCATCAAACATCATGAATTTGCAGTTTACGAAAAATGCACAAACTCATTGTTACATGTCATTAAAACAGCAGAACCTGTGAGCTGTGCACTGACAAAAAGATGCTTCCAAGAATAAAGTTGAACCTGTGCTTGTATAAGCGAGAAATAAAAAGAAAGGCTTCAGACTGTGACTTCTACGATGAAGCTATAGGGCCACACACAATAAATAAATAAATTATATCCTCGAGTCAAGGCGCCCTCGACTTACGGCAACTCGGACTTACGGCAACGCATCATATTAATGAAAATATTAAATATTAAAAAAATAATTATTTTTTTATGTGTTTAAATGTTCTTTATTTCATGTGTACAGCACTTTGTTGCAGCTGTGGTTGTTTTAAATGGTTTAATAAATAAAGTACAGTATAATTATAATTTTTAAGCCTATTTGCGCAGTTTCCGGCAGTTTCCGGAAATGCCGCCTCCGCCATTTTGCGGTTATCTTCGTTAGTTCCAGCCTCTACTGCCTGCTTTGGAGGACTGTGTGTCCGAAAAGAGGTTGCCTTATACCAGGGGTCCCCAAACTTTTTCCTGTGAGGGCCACATAACTTTTCCCTTCTCTGGTGGGGGGCCGAAGTCAGTTTGTAACAGGAAAAAGTGTGACGATTGCAGGAGTGCCTAAATGTAAACATGTATTGTTTTCCAGAAAGCACAATCAAATAACCCTCTCTGGGTTCTTCACAGATGTTGGAACAATAATAAATAGTTAATTAGTAGTGAATAACTTACTGGGAGCCGTTTCTCCGCGGTGTCCATCCAAAAGGCTGCGCGCATTAGCGTTAGCCCCTCCGCGTTAGCATGTTAGGCCACGCAAGCTATCATACTTGTCTTTGTGACGGGATTCATAGTGTCGCCACAGATTGTATTCTTTGAATACTGCCACCGCCTCTTTACAGATGAGACGGACAGCCTTTTCTTTGCATTGAAAAAAAATATAATCATTTGTCAACTGCAACTTAAGGCTTATACGGATAAACGAGCTGGAAACCCTCGGTGAACTCTGTGGACGTCTCGGGCCCAGAGCAGCAGCCGCCGATCGCTCCGTTGCATCCCACCACGTCGGCTGACACCACCAGCTCATGGGATGGGCTAACACTAACGCGTAGCTAATGGCGGAGCTAAGATGCTAAAGCGGACCCCCACCGGTGACACAGAGGCGACGGGCGGCGGAGAGGCCTTCTGTGACCGAGAGCTCGCCTCGCTGTCCGCTTGGCAGCCTAAAGGCCCAGGCAGAGCTCTGCATTTGGCCGAACGGCGCTCAACGCGCGCGTTCTGTGCGCGCGCGTTCACCAGCACAGCGTTCACCAGCACAGCTCTGCATTCGTTCTCGCATTAAATGCTCGCATTTTCGCTCCAAATACTTGTCGTAATTTGAGCAGCTACGTGCAGAGCGTTTACCTACGGGACAAACTGAGGTCGCTGATTGGTCATTTGCTGACACGCCTACTGAATTGATTGACAGGTCGGGTGGGGAAAAAAGGCACGGGCTGCGCAGCGGTTTTCTGTGTTTATATGTTAATAAAAAGTTCTAAAAAATAAAATAAAAACAGGGAGCGCTGGTCCAGCACACCAGAACACCAGGAAATATTTAGAACCTCGCGCAGCCACGTTGGACATGAGTTTAGTTCGCTCGTGACAAATTCATTCATTTCCTTCTCATCGGAGGAGGAAGCGATCACTTGACTTTTGGCAAAAAAACAAAAGAAAAGTCCAGATCAGGGATGAAGAAGGGGAATTTAATACATTTGTGTCACATACAAAACAGTCCGGCGCCGGGCAGTTTATTGTGAGACAACGCGCCTCGCGTACGCGGTCGTAAAATTTGAGCTTTGCGCGTTCGTGCCCTGCGGGGCTACGCTTGTGCCTCTGCGTACGTACGGCGTACAGCGGCGTACTACCTTATGCAAAGCTCTGCCTGGGCCTTAAGATGTCGGGGACACCGAGCTAACAGAGAAGCTAACATGGTAAAACGCGGAGAAACAGCACCGACAGCCTTTTGGATGGGCTAACGCTAACGGGTGCAGCTTGTTTTGGATGGATGGACACCGCTGAGAAACGGCTTTCAGTAAGTTATTAACTCTTTTTCTGGCTCCAAATGTATAGAGTTAACATGATAACAGTTCTTCTAAGCAGTTGACCTTAATCCTTCGAGCGCCAAAACTAGAAAACAGAATGAATCAAATCACACACGAACATCTCTTCTTCTCTTCACCTGGGGAAACCTGGGGAACCACTCGCTGGCTCCTCCTACTGGGTGAGAGAGATTACCTTACTCATACACCACACAGCTCCCCCCAAACACCCAGAAGGGCAAATACAAAACATATCAGTCTCTCACAGGGGGCCTAATCAACCTGCCGAACCGACTGCGTCGACTCGGGGGCGGAGAAACAGCTGGCACCCGTACAGGAACAACATTTTGTGCCACAGGTGGAGGAACACAGTTGGGGGGAGAAAACGGAAGGTCGGGCCGAGCAGGAGGGCGGCCGTGTCTAGGAACCTGAGCCGGCAACACCTCTTCATCAGCTAACACATAGGCTGGCTTCAGGTGGTCCACTGTAACCAGCTCTCTACGCATACCCATGTCTAAAACAAAACTTTTCGCGTCTCTTTCGAGCACCCGAAACGGCCCGTCATACGGAGGCTGGAGGGGCGAACGGTGGGCGTCACGTCGCACAAAAACAAAACGGGCAGACTGGAGTGCTGTGGGCACAAATGCCTGCGGGAAACAATGGTGCACAGGACCCGGAACCAAAAAACTACTCTGCGAATAGGGGTCCACCGCTTCGGGGAAACGTGGAGCGGCAACGTCTAACAAAAACTCCCCTGGGATACGTAAAGGCTGACCAAAAACCAACTCGGCTGATGAAGCGTTGAGGTCCTCCTTAGGAGCTGATCGCAACCCAAGCAGCACCCACGGCAAACGCTCCACCCAGCCAACGTCTGTTAGCGCAGCACGTAATGCCGCCTTAAGAGACCGATGGAAACGTTCAACCAACCCGTTAGCCTGAGGGTGGTAGGCGGTAGTGCGATGCACCTGCACCCCCAAGGAGCGCGCCATCTCGGACCAGAGCCCTGAAATAAACTGGGGACCTCTGTCTGAAGTGATGTCCGAGGGCACACCAAAACGGGCAACCCAAGTGGAGAGGAACGCACCAGCCACGTCGGAGGTAGTTGTGGAAGAAAGAGGAACGACCTCCGGCCACCTGGTTGTGCGGTCGACCACTGTAAGCAGGTGTGTGAAACCCCGTGATGGGGGCAGGGGACCAACTAAGTCCACATGCACGTGGTCAAAACGCTTGGCTGGAATGGGAAATGGTTCCAGTGGTGCCTTAGTGTGCCGGTGCACCTTGGCACGCTGACAAGCCACGCAAGCCGCTGCCCAACTCCTCACCTCTCTGCGTAAACCAGGCCACACAAAACGTGCGCTGACTAGTTTCACAGACGCGCGCACACCTGGGTGCGAGAGAGAGTGAACAGAGTCAAAAATGCGGCGGCGCCAACCTGATGGAACCACTGGGCGTGTCCGGCCTGTGGAAACGTCACACAGGATCAAAGGACCGCCCTCTCCCAATTTGACCTCCTCTAGCTTAAGCCCTGAAACGCCGGCACGAAGGGCAGTTATATCAGCGTCTCCCGGTTGGTCAGCGGCCATGGCAGAAAAATCTACCCCGAGGAGCACAGGACAAACGAGTACCCGTGACAGACAGTCTGCCACTGAGTTGGATTTTCCGGCCACATGGCGGACGTCCGTTGTAAACTCTGAAATGGCCGCCAAGTGCCGTTGCTGACGCGCTGACCAGGGCTCCGAAACTTTAGACATTGCAAACGTGAGTGGTTTGTGGTCCACATAAGCCGTAAACGAACGACCCTCCAGCAAAAAACGAAAATGCCGTGTAGCTAAGAACAGCGCCAACAACTCGCGGTCAAAAACGCTGTACTTGCGCTCGCAGTCCCGCAATTTTCGGCTGAAAAATGCCAACGGCTGCCATGCATCACCAACGCGTTGCTCTACAACAGCCCCCACAGCTACAGTATATCTGAAGCATCAGTTGTTAGCGCAATCGGGGCCTCTGAATCTGGATGGGCTAGGAGTGCCGCGCTAGCTAATGCGGACTTAGCACCATCAAAAGCAGTGATCCGGTCCGGGGTCCAAACCACTGTGTCAGTCGCCTTCCTCGAGCGCAGGGCCTCATAGAGAGGCTGCAGGAGATGGGCTGCATTGGGAATGAACCTGTTGTAAAAGTTCACCATGCCTAAAAACTCCTGCAACTTTTTTACCACCAGAGGACGTGGGAACTCTGCCACCGCCTGTACCTTGGCAGGCAATGGAACTGCACCCTGCGCGGAAATACGATGACCTAAAAAGTCGATCACCGGTAAACCAAACTGGCACTTGACCGGATTAATGATCAAGCCATGTGCATCCAAGCGCTGAAAAATTTCTTTCAGGTGCAACAGGTGCTCCTCGGTTGACGAGCTGGCCACCAAAATGTCGTCCAGATAGACAAACACAAAATTGAGGCCACGCAACACGGAGTCCATCAACCTTTGAAAAGTCTGTGCTGCCCCCTTTAGTCCAAACGGCATGCGGAGGAACTCAAAAAGCCCAAAGGGGGTGATTACTGCAGTTTTAGGTACATCGCTGGACTGCACTGGGACTTGATGGTAGCCGCGCACCAGATCCACCTTAGAAAAAATGGAAGCACCCGACAACCGAACAGAAAAGTCCTGAATGTGCGGAATGGGGTAGCGATCAGGCGTCGTCACGTTATTTAAACGGCGAAAATCGCCACATGGGCGCCACGACCCGTCTGCTTTTGGTACCATGTGAAGGGGGGAGGCCCACGGGCTGTTAGAGCGTCTAACAATACCCAACCTCTCCATGGTACCAAACTCCTCTTTAGCGATGGCCAGTTTAACAGCGTCGAGGCGGCGTGCACGTGCAAAAACAGGCGGTCCCGTAGTAGGGATGAAATGCTCGACCCCGTGTTTAGTTTCAGAGGAAGAAAAAGCAGGTGTAGTTAAAGAGGGGAATTCTGCCAGCAAACTTTGAAAAACATCACCTGAAACTAAAACATTAGCATGAGTTAGCGGCCCAGCCCCCCCAGACACACATGGGAAAGTTGCAAAAGTTACAGCGTCAATAAGTCTGCGGTTAGCAACATCCACTAACAGTCCATGAGCACATAAAAAATCTGCACCGATAATAGGAACAGTCACTGAGGCAACAACAAAGTCCCACTCAAACTCACGACCATGGAAAGAAACTGTTGTCCGTCTAGTGCCAAAAGTTCCAATGGGAGAACCGTTAGCTGCAGTTAGCAGTGGGCCACTGCCTCGGCCTGCTAATTCAGGTCCAACAGTGTGGACCAAACTCTTCTGGGAACCAGAGTCAACCAGAAAACAACGTCCTGACAGGGAGTCTGTGACGAAGAGCAGCTCACCTTGCTCGCTAGCGCCCACAGCTGCTACTGAGCGCCGGCTTCCTCGTTTCCTGAGACCCCGAACGTGCATGGTGGGATGCAGCGCTTGGCTTTGCTGCCGAACCTCCGGTGGTAGAAACAAAAGGAGCTCCCCCGCTGAGTTCGCGCGCCAACAGCTGAAAACACCGCTGGCTCCTCCATCTCCGTCTGCTCGGGCTCCACTGATGTACTCTGCACGACGAACCGTCTGGTAGCCAGCAGGACCCGGCCGGCCTCCTCCGCCAAACCCCGGTAATCACCGGTAGATAAACAAGGGGAATTAGCCAAGGCAGCTCTCACTTGCGACGGAAGCTGGCGCAGGAAAATGTGCGGGAACAGGAACCCCCCATCGTCTGAGCCAAGTAGCGACAGCCTGTTGTCCATCATGCCCACAGCCGTGCCGTCACCCAAACCAGGCAGGGATAGCAGTTTATCAGCCCTCTCAGTTGAAGTCAAAGTGTACCTTTGAAGCAGAAACTCTTTGAGGGCGCCATATTTGCCCACGTGCGGCGGGTTGCGCAACAGCGGCATGGCTCTGCGGGTGGAGACGGCTGATCCAGAGCCGACACGACCAAGAAGTACCTGGTTTCATCTGCGTTCATGCATCGGAGGCGAAAGAGTGCCTCGATGTGCTGGAACCACGAAACCGGGTCACTTTGCCAGAACTCCGGGAGCTTAACACTAACTGCGGGAGCAGAGTCGGCTGGGGTCGGCTGTAACAGCAGGGCAGACGCCGCGGCGGCAGGGTCCGAAGAAGAAACAACATCCATGTTTGGTTCTGACGTATTTCATGTCGCAGATCACCACTGTAGCGTGTGCAGAAGGAGAGACAGACTTATTTCCAAGCAGTTTACTTTAATCCTTCGGTCGCCAAAACCAGAAAACAGAATGAATCAAATCACACACGAACATCTCTTCTTCTCTTCACCTGGGAAAACCTGGGAAACAACTCGCTGGCTCCTCCTACTGGGTGAGAGAGAGATTACCTTACTAATACACCACAATACAGGTAGTCCCCGAATTACGAGCGCTCTGATCTGCGAGGTTCCAGACTTACGAGCTGCGAATTTTTGGAAAAAACGAAAAAAATACTGAGTTTTCATGTGTTTTTTCACTACAGTTAGCAAGTTAAGCATATAAACACACGTTTCCGATCATTTTTATGCACTCAAAAGTAGTTTTTAGATGAAAATAGAGTGTTTTTAGGTGCGCTGGCGAAATTTACGAGCGGACTTCCGGGTTGAATTTTTGGAAAAAACGAAAAAAATACTGAGTTTTCATGTGTTTTTTCACTACAGTTAGCAAGTTAAGCATATAAACACACGTTTCCGATCATTTTTATGCACTCAAAAGTAGTTTTTAGATGAAAATAGAGTGTTTTTAGGTGCGCTGGCGAAATTTACGAGCGGACTTCCGGGTTGAATTTTTGGAAAAAACGAAAAAAATACTGAGTTTTCATGTGTTTTTTCACTACAGTTAGCAAGTTAAGCATATAAACACACGTTTCCGATCATTTTTATGCACTCAAAAGTAGTTTTTAGATGAAAATAGAGTGTTTTTAGGTGCGCTGGCGAAATTTACGAGCGGACTTCCGGGTTTACGAGAGAAATGGCGGCCGTTCCAAATTACGAGATTTCCGGTTTACGAGCGCCTCCTTGTGACGGATCTCGCTCGTAAATCGGGGAATACCTGTATATATATCAGGTAACCCTCGAGGTACGACACCTGCGACCTACGGCAACTCAGACTTACGATTTTATCATATTTAATAAAAATATGATTAAAAAAAAAAAAATTATTATTTTTTTTTTTTGTGTGTTTAAAAGTTATTAATTTCATGTGTATAGCACTTTGTTGCAGCTGTGGTTGTTTTAAATGGCTTTATAAATAAAGTATAAATATTAATTTTACGTTTTGATTAGAAATTTATCGTATTATGCAACTTCCGGTTTCCGCTCGCCACTTCCGGTCGCCATTTTACAACTGTACTGCAGTCAATGGAGCTCCAGAGTCTACTGTCAGCTGGCTCCGTGTGCCCGATCAGGGTTGCCTCATACGGATAAATTAGCTGGAAACACTCGGTCAACTCTGTGGACGTCTCAGGTCCGGAGGAGCAGCCGCGGATCGCCCCGCGATCGGCGGCCACAACGCCGCCCGACATGCTAACGACAGCAGCTAACAAAGCAGCTAACACAGGCGAAGACACCGAGCCGACATGCCGCGGAGGATCCATCTGCGGCCGGGAGCTCGCCGCAAATGTCCGCCTGGCAGTCGGGGCCACCGGCTCAAAGTAAGACATTATATTTTTTATTTATTGTGCAGTTCTGTGCGTGTTTATGGCCTTAGTATGTCTGCTTGTTCAGTCTCATGCCATTAAATATGTGTGCGGCGCTCCGTTAGCGGTATAACCGCGACCTATGTCAGAAACGCGGACCTACGACAGGCATGTGTTTTTGGTCCGCGAGGTACGACAAAATCGACCTAAGTCACACACGTAGGTCCCTATCCCTGACGTAACTCGAGGGGTTGCTGTATATATATATATATATATATATATATATATATATATATATATATATATATAGGGGTGTAACGGTACGCTAAAATCACATTTCGGTTCGGTTCAACTACAAGGAGAGCTCGGTTCGGTTTATTTTCGGTACAATTTTTTTTTTTTTTTTTTACAAAATAAAGACTTACAAAATGTTTATTTTGAAAATATGCCAAAAATATGTTTGTATTGTATTGTAGTAATAAATAAAAGTGACCCATTTGGATGATATTTTAAATAAACAGCACTCTACAATAAATAAACTATATGAACAATAATAAAAATCTTAATAAATGCAATAACAGTCAGAACCAGAACAATAAGCAGCAACAGACTGTTTACAATCTAACTAATCAAGTTTTTGTTCAGTAGCAGCAGTGTGGCTGTATTTGTCCTCATTACTGTACTCACAACTTCTTCTTGGTGG
>JBBPBX010085752.1:0-15030 GCA_038048925.1 Garcialebias charrua | reverse complement strand
CTGATGTTCAACATTCAGTCTGACAACTGTTCTCTTCACAGCACCACTTCTTATTGACACAATGCTTGAACACAGAGCAGAAGTAGTGCAGCGCCTACTTGATGATGTCGTCCTCTAGTGGAGGACAAAGTTGACTCCAACAGGTGGAGAAAAGCTCTCAGGGACTTTTTATTACTATGGCTGAGAACATTCTGCACCTCTCCTCTGACAACAAGAAGCCCCAAACTCGATCTTGTCTCTGCCCATGAACCAGATGTTTGTGTAAATAGAGAGTGCTGTGAAAGAAGATTGCAGCTTCAAGGACATCACTGAACTGTTTTACACTTTGCTGAGCTGAGAGGAGTATAAAATGGAGCAGATACGCAGCTCGTTGCTTTTTTCTGTCACTGGTCTTCATGCATGTACATCTCTGGATGTTTGCATGTGTTGCATATGTGACTTGTCCTGAATTCAGACCTTGCAAGTAAAATGCCACACATGAATCTCCTGCTGTGAGACTGGTTGTTTTGAGGAAACATCAGAGAACGAGAGAATTTCTCCAACAAGAGCCTTCCAGCTGTTTGGCAGTGGGACAGATGTGCAGCAGGAGCAGGTTCTGTCTCAAACCCTGGACCTTAGGACAGAAAACTTTCTTAACAACTGTGGGAATCACTTCTATAATGGAACATGTGTGTGGGAGGTGGGGGGTGTCTCTTCTGGTCACCTTCCTGAACTGACTCATATGTTTGGTTCGGTTTGGGATTTCCATGGTGATCTTTGTTTGACTCTGTCACACAACCGGTGTAGTTTATGTAAGTTATGTGCAATCTGCATTTAAGCTAATATTACAACCCGTGAAATGCTTATTGATACTAATTCATCCTACTTGCACCGTTATATTCTACCACGTTTGTTGTGGTGTTGCTAATATGTAAGAGTAGAATCAGACCACTGCAGATGTAGCTCCGTTACGAACACCATGCTTTATTCAACACTTCTCAACTTCTTCTTCTCTCCTCTCCACATCCTGTTCTCTCCCTACTCAGAGGTCCCCCTGCTGTCAGTCTTATGCAATTGCAGGACACAACATTTTCCCTTTTCCTGAAACAATTACTTACATGTAATTTTGTACAGTATACTTGACAGCAGAAAATCAAAGTAATCAAATTATTATTTCTGTAAGCCAACAGTAATATGAAAGTTTACCCTTTTAACCCTTTGCATTACAGTATGAACAGTAGTAAATTTACTTGTCTTACAGAACAGTATGAACAGGAATAGTTTACATTTTTTCACTCTAACTTACAAAACCTGACAACCATCTTGGTGCATTTCTATCTCTTTGACTTCTTCTCAACACAGCAAGCGGTTCATCAGTATTTCCTGGCAGTGCATATGTATCGAGTACAGTATCATCATTTTGTTCTGAAGCACGTAGGATTTGTTTTGGGAAGAGTGCAAGTTTTGAAGCATTCCACTTGCGCCCATCACTCAGTAAGAAAGTATTTGGTCCAACTTTCTTTATTACAGTACGTGGTTCTGTAAATCTGGACGATCCTTTGGAAACGTGATCCGGTCTGCGAACACGAACCGTGTCACCCACGTTGAATGTTGGTACTTGATGCTGCGTTCCAGTTGTCCTCGGAGGTCGTAATTACGAGCTTCCGAGCAGTAAAAATCAACTGGAACGCCCCCTCAGGTCGTAATTACAACTCGTGGACTCGGTCTCGACACACCATACCCGAGTTCGCCGAGATCATCGTTTCAAAATGGCTGCTCCTCGCATCAACAGTGAGTGAAAGAGTTACTTTTTACTCTTTTTCGCTGTTCTTTGTGGTTTACTCAGCCGTAACTTCACATTAACGCATTCAGGCACTGTAGTTCTTTACAGTAATGATAATGATATGTTTAAACAGCCTCTGTGCGTCGACAACGGCACGCTAAACGGCTGTGAGGCGGCATTGTTGTTGTTTAGCACAGTACTCGTTTTAGCTGTTCAGCGTTCATTGTTTATCATTAACTCAGTAACACATGTCGTACTTTACAGTGATTATTATACGATATGTCGCCTAATAATTAGAGGGTGTTTCTAAGCTGTTTGTGTTTTCTAAAGAGCGTCGAACGTGATTGTTGTCGTGTTGATGATGTAGCTGCGTAGGAGACCTGCAACATGTTGTTCTTTGTTCACCTTTACATGTGTTTTTAGCTAGTAAACTAATGTTTTGCACCATAAACTGTTTTTAAAAGGTCTATCAAGATTTATCTTGGCTTGTCAGGGTGGGAATCCAGTTTAACAGAATCAATTATTTTGTTTAAAAAAAATGCAAAACTTGAAACCCAAACCATCCTGTCAATCCACAGCTGTGTGTGTCTGTGTGTGTGTCTGTGTTGGGGGTGTGTGTGTGTGAGAGAGTGAAAATCGACCTTATTTATACTTATTATTGTGGGTTAGTTTTGTGAGTTACTGTCATCTGTGATTTGTTGTTAACCATGTGTATATTTCTTTGCAGTTTGTCGACATGGAGATGAACATGTTCCTGGACCCGAGCAGACAAACCTGTTTCCCTGGTCCCTTGTTCCAGAGGAATGGTGACTCCTTGACATATTTTATTGATGAAAATTGAACTGTACAAGTCCAGTTACTGCAACTCAACGACTCTACAGCAGGTAAGACAGCAATAGGAACACCATTACATGTAGTACTTACTGTAAACAATGAACTTGTATGTGTATTAAAATTACTTCTGATTTCTGCATTTCAGAGGAGTCCAATGTGCAGAGCACAGAGGAGAGCAGACTGATGACCCGGCTGATAGATAAAATGTGAAACAAGAGATTACTGATTTTTATTTGTTGCACAAATGAATGTTCAGGAGAAACATTTCATTATTTAATGTGCACAAGTTTTTTTTACTATTGACATTTTTTTTTTTATTAGGAGGGACTGATGACCGAGCTGATACATAAAATGTGAAAGAAGAGATTAATGATTTTTATTTGTTGCACAAATGAATGTTCAGGAGGAACATTTCATTGTTTAATTTGCACAAAACTGTGTCATTTTCTATTCGGTGCATTTTGCCAGCTGCTACTGGAACAGTGTCTTTATGTGTCCAACATTACTAAGTAAGATTTTTGTGAAGTTAGTTATTTTGATTTAGTTTTAGCTGGTAGCTCATTTTACTGAGACCTCAAATTGTACCTGTGCCTTGTTGTCATACGTTATTAAAAACAATTTGAAATAACAAATGCACAAATTCTTGTCTTACTTCACAATAAGTGTGGTTTTTCAGTAGAATAAAGGAAAGCAGGTAATGAAAAGAAACTACTTAGAATGAAAGTAAATTCATTGTAAAAGAGGAACACCTCTGGTATTCAAACACGACAATTTGTCATGATGCACTGCATAGTTTTTCATCAATATTTTTGGAAACCGATGTACTTGCAGAGAAACTAGTGCTCTCATGTTCTCATCGGGCAGAGTTTTAAAATTACTACATAGAAATGCTTTATTTAAGCACTGACTTTTAAGCAGGTGTTATTGTTGTGGGAAACTAAGTTTTGCAGCTGGTTTTTGAAGCTGTAAAATGTGTTTACCTATACCAGCTTATGTTTTTGGCGTGGTTTATCCACACAGATATAAATGACAGCGAGAGAGTGGCATGTCAGATAAACACATTTAATCAAAACAGCACTATAACAACACTAGAACATTTTTTGACAAGTTATGACAAGCTAATACAAGTACAGCATCCACACATCACAGTAAAGAGTAATTTAGTCATTTTCATCCTGCCTTGGACAGCTGTTTGGGTGATCCTGACACACTGGTGAAGCCCCAATGCAGAGGTTATGCAGAAGGCAGGCTGCCATGATGACAATCATCACCACAGCATCAATTCGTTAGGCCAGGGGATGAAGGTGTGTCCCATTGTGCAAAATGGCCTTCAGTACTTCCATGATGATCCTGTGCGCTGAGGACTGCGAGACATCAAATTTGTCAGACATCTCCCTGAAGCTGTTCTGGTTGGCCATGTACCACAGGAACATCAGGACCTTCTTTTCTACAGGGACTGGTGCTGCACCTTGACAGTGCTCCTTCCTCCTGCAGCTGCATCATTACAGATGTGAACTGGGTCTTGTTGACTCTGAAATGACGCACAAACGTGTTGTCATCCATGTTCAGCATCACCTCCCATAGTCTTCATGATTATTCCATGTGTCCGTAGGTTTGTGTGTATCAGCAGCATCCTAAAATACAAAGAAATTAAATTGTTTTGTTACTATGGACCATATGAGTCTGAAATAAAGTTTTGATTGATTGAAGTTTAATAACAATTTTAACAATAAACCGTAAAAACGTCTGCTAATGGTTTGAGGTAGTAAAAAGAAAAGAAAAACAATGTTCAGCACTTTCTGACTTTATTTATCTAATGATAACTTCTGTACTGCTGCTATAATCCTAAAAGAGATCGAATTAAAACTATAAAGTAGATGTAAGAGCCTCAAGACCATAATTAACAAAAATAAGCTTATTTATAAATAAATAAAAACTACTGGTTAAAACAACATACCTGGTTAACATTTCAAGAGCCTCAGAATTGCTTTTCAACTTCGCTGCTGGTCTGGAAACCTTTTTATAATCCAACAAAGCAAGAACAACAACAGCTTGTAGCGGGCGTCCATCTTGTTTTCGTCATCGTGCCGACAAGCTAACTGGAACGCATTTAACTCGGAGATGACGTCATTCCGGGTTCATAATTTCGACCTCCGAGGCAACTGGAACGCAGCATTATTAGCTCTCATTTTCTTGTCAGTATATTCCTTCATTTTGTTTTGCTTTTGTTTCACTCTCTGTTGTATTTGAGCTTGGCTTTTGCTCTTCAGTTCCACTGGAAGTATGTTTAACTTGGTACGCATCTTTCTGTTCCTCAGTAGTTCAAATGGAGTAGCTCCGGTAGTTGCATGCGGAGTAGCTCGGTAGTTGTGAAGGAATTCAGTGACAGCTTCCTTCCATGAGCTGTGACTTCTTTCAGCTGTTTGTATGCAGTCTTTAAGCACTCTGTTAAATCTTTCCACAGCACCATTTGCTCTGGGATAATATACACTTGACTTTAAGTGCTGTATCTCTCTCTCTCTCAGAAAAGTACTAAACGCATGCGAAGTAAACTGAGTACCATTATCTGAAACAAGATACATCGGATTACCCTCCCTACTGAACACAGTGTTTAAAACCCGTATTATTACATCTGTAGTAACAGTAGGAGCGAATGCAACCTCAGGCCATTTGCTGTAGTAGTCTGTTAGCACAATAGCATAACGGCAGTCCCATTTAGCATTTTCAAACGGACCTGTAATGTCAATTGCAACTTTTTCCCATGGTTTGCTAGGAAATTCAACAGGAGTAAGTGGAGCAGTAGTAGTTATTTGTTGCACTGGAACAGCATTTGGCAACATCTGTACTTTATGTATGAAGTTTTTAGCATAACCAACTTCCCGAACTGACATTCCTGGAGAATGTTCTGAAGCAGTATTTGTTAAAGCTGGTTGAACCATAGAGGTAGTAGAAGTAGCAGTAGCAGTAACAATTTGTCGTCCCTCAAGCTTCATTTGTAATGCTTGGAATAAATCTAAACCCAGCAGGGCAGCACCTGACTGAACAACAATAAGAGTACCTTCAGTAGAAATACCATCATGAGAAATAGTAGCTTTTAAGCACCCTTTCACAGCAATTTTCTCTTTTGCATAAGTAACAAGAGTAACTGTAGGTTCAGTTAGTACACAGTCATAAAAGTAGGTGTGGTAGATCTCTTCTGGTATAATGGACACTGATGAGCCTGTATCCACAATCAGCTCAACATCTGTACCTTGTCCATTAACAGTCACTTGAACGGTGCAGAGAATCTTGTCTTGCATTGTATTGTTCATGTAAAGAATCGTGGCTTCATTAACGACGACTTCACGTACCTCCTTTTGAGTCGAACGGCAAACACGTGAAAAATGACCCACTTTACCACACTCGTTGCACGTCATTTTAGTTTTAGCAGCAGGGCATGAAGGGTGGTTAGCAATATGGTCGAAGGATCCACAGCGGAAGCAGGAACGGCGTGTAGTGGCAGCAACTTGAGTCGTGAAAGTAGCATGGTCCCGCGGCGTCCTCCTCGCGTCCCAGCGGCGGCTTGACTTCGGCTGTCTTTGTACGGCCCTCACGGGAGCTGAAGCGTTAGCAGCGTTAGCATCAGACAGTACGGCCCTCACGGGAACAGAAATGCTAGCAGCGGTAGCATCAGAAAGTACGTTAGCATCTCTTAATCCACTCTCAATTTGTAGCGCCAACGTAGTAGCTTTAGCAAGAGTTAGCTCTGGTTCGAGTAACAGTCTGTCTCTGATGCGAGTATTAGCAACACGCTCTATCAGTTGATCACGTAGCATTTGTTCCTCCATGTTTCCAAAGTCACATGTGGCAGCTAACTCACGCAGAGAAGCTAAGAATTGTTGTACCTTTTCATCCGGCCTCTGTACACGTTGTCGAAACTTGTGACGTTCAGCAATGACGTTCACCTTCGGGACGAAATGTTCTTTAAGGGCAGTAATAGCAGTAGCGAACGTGGTCCCGGTATTCGGCAGGCTGTAGAAAAGTCTTTGTCCTTCCGTACCCAAAGCCTGGAGTAGAACCGCGCGCTTTCTAGGATCAGGCCAGTCGTCTCCCAAGCGGCTATCACCAGCATGTAGTTGTCGAACATCTTCAACCATGTTGGAAACGGTATCGTCGGTTCACCTGGGCAAGGCATGAATGGAGCAGGCAAAGGTACAGAAAGAGCCATCCTCATCGCCAATGTTGTGGTGTTGCTAATATGTAAGAGTAGAATCAGACCACTGCAGACGTAGCTCCGTTACGAACACCATGCTTTATTCAACCCTTCTCAACTTCTTCTTCTCTCCTCTACACATCCTGTTCTCTCCCTACTCAGAGGTCCCCCTGCTGTCAGTCTTATTCAATTGCAGGACACAACAACGTTGTTGTTTACTATAACTATTTATGCTTCTGGACCTTGTAAGTACCTGCTACTGTTGCGATCAGCTGCATCTCGGCTCCCCTGCAGCCTCATAACAACTAACTGACCAGATCTGAACCTGATTAAAAGTTTGGACCTTCTTCAAAGTGACTTTGCCGCTCACTGGCTGCAAAGAGCCATACGGCACCAACCAGGTATTTGGCACTGGACTACTTCCAGCCCCTGTGGTCAGCGGTCATTCTGAGCGCCGTTCGCCGGCTCAGGTGGCTTCTTGAGCAGGAGACGTTCGGAGTCTGGTGTCTTCCCTTTGGGACCATTTTATGGTTCTTTACTGGTACTCTGAAGGTCCGGCTCTCTTCAAAAGTTTGGAAACACACCTCCAGCACTAGCGGTCAGCTGAGCGCAGCTCGTCAGCGCAGAACATCTCTCAGGCACAGCGGTGCTGCTTGGAGGATTGGTGTCCTCACTGGAGCTTCTCTGGATATTCATCTGTATTTCTCTGGATTATTTTTTTGTTTGTTTTGTTTTGTTCTGACTTTTGTGGATTCTAAGCAGGAGAGGAATTAGTTTGAGGCATCACAACTCTGACTGCTTGATCTACGAGTGGTACTGTGACAGTGGCTCTGATGTGGGAAGAGTTTGGTGTGACACCTTGTATAACGACTCTCAGTGGGCTCCGAGGTGATACTGGCAAACCATCAGGCGGCTGAGGAAAGGAACAAATCGCTTTATTAACACTGTGTTCAGTAAAAGTTGAGTTTTGTTGACCTCAACCATTCATGTTGTCGGGAGGTGGAAGAAATACTTCTTATACCTTCTCAGTCACTCAAGAAGGTGCTCCAACTGGGGACTACTTCATTAAGCTGGGAGACTACAATGTCCACGTGGGTAATGACAGTGTGACCTGCAGGGGTATGATTGCATGGAACAGTCTCTCTGATCTGAACCTGAGCAGTATCCTGTTGTTGGACTTCAATGCTTGTTGTTTGTCCATCACAAACACCATGTTCGAACATAAAGGTGTCCATAAGTGCACTTGGCACCAGGACACCCAAGGACATTGATCGATGATCGACTTTGTAGTGGTGTCATCTGATTTGTAGCTGTTTGTTTTGGACACTCGAGTGAAGAGAGGAGATGAGCTGTCAACTTATCACCACCTGGTAGTTAGTTGGATCAACTTGCGGGGAAAATGCTGGTCAGACCTGGTGTATCCAAACATGTAGGGATTGTCGGCTGGGAACTCATGGTGACATAACACATCAGAAGGATCTAAGAAAAGCATTGAGCATGCATCAGGACATCAGAAGGATGTTCATCTACCACCTCAGACATAATTTCAACTACATCCCAGCAAAGGTGAGGTGACATTAAGTCTGATTTGGCCATGTTTCACACCTACATTGTAAAGATGGCTGCACTTAAATGTGGCACAGTTGATTCTCATAATAACCATCTTTAAACCATCCATCCATTATCTTTCACTCGCTTCTTCCATTTTGGGTCACGGGGGTCGCCAGTGCCCATGTCCAGCAATCACTGTGCGAGGGGCGGTGGACACCCTGGACAAGACGCAAGTCCATCACAGGGACATATAGAGACAAATGAGACAAACAACCATTCACTCTCTCACTCACACCTAGGGACAATTTAGAGTTCAATCAGACTAACATGCATGTTTTTGGTCTGTGGGAGGAAACCGGAGTACCCAGAGAAAACATGCATGCACGGAGGGAACATGCAAACTCCACCCAGAAAGGCCCCCGGACCCGGATTTGAACTGGCAACACTCTCGCTGAGAGGCAGAAGCTCTACCAGTTGCACAACCGTACTGCCCTTTCCCTAATTTATGGATAGAACATCAGTGAAGCCAGGGAGTGGATGAAGTTCAATTCAATGGCCTCAGGATTCCTATCTCTGCTATTTGATGAGATTGTGTAGTGGTAATGGCAGTCGTCCCCCGATCGGAAGGTTGGAGGTTCGAATCCCGAGTTCCTACACCATGTGTCGTTGTGTCCCTGGGCAAGACATTTAACCCCGAGTTGCTCCCGGTAGGACTGGCTGGCGCCTTGCATGGCAGACTACCGCTACCGGTGTATGAATGTGTGTATGAATGGGTGGATGGCTGGTGCTGTAAAGCGCTTTGGGACCCCTCATAGGGGGCTGGAAGGCGCTATATAAGTAAGCTCCATTTACCATTTACCATTTGTAGATGATGAGGTCCTGTTGTGTCATCGTGCCATGATCTCTAGTTTTTACTGGAGAGGTTTTGCAGTCGAGTGTGGGATAGCTGGATAGAAGATCAGCACCTTCAACTCTAAGGGCCATAGTCCTCACTTGGAAAAGTGTGGATTGCCCTCTCCAGGTAGGAAGTGAGGTTCTGCCTGAAGTGGAGGAGTTTAAGGCCCTGTTTACACGGACACTGTGTGGGGGAAACGGAACTTTTGGGTATGTCAATTAGGTGAAAAGTTTTGCGTTGACACGGGCTAATTCTGTGGATATGACTCTCTCCCCCCCCAACCCCCGTCCTCATGACTTCACTGTAGTTACCATGCTGGGCCATTAGTTGGCGCTGTGATTTTTGGAACCTTCTACCCTGAGGCTGTTAGACTCATGAATAAATAAATAATAAGAGTAAACACTGCAAAATATCACATCATGCTGATGCTGATCTGTTTTCTTGTTGCTGTGTTCATATGTGACCATTTGCTCATATAGACTCATGTTCGTGCGGCTGTCTGTTTGTGATGATTTTGTTTTTCTATTACATTAGTGCTTAGTGTATTGCTGGTTGATGTTTCTCTTGGTTGATCCTAGATGTTGTTGCTGTTTTTCTCTTGCATTTTGTTGTTGAATGTGGCTGGGACGCTGTGTACATAATCTCATTTCATCGCGTGTACCACATGCGGTGCAAATGACAATAAAGATTCTCTGACTCTGACTCTGACTCTTCTCTGACTCTGACTCTGACTCTTCACTACTGCGCATGCGTGCTGCCTGAGGTAAACAGAGCAGCCGAGGCAGCCTGCCTTGTCTGTTTTCCTCTCTGGCTAAAAGTTCAGCTAACTACAAGTTGTTGTCAACAAGTTAACAACAAGTTAAAGCTGGAATTTGGATAAGAGTCAACAGATTTGACACCAAGTGGGACCGCTTCATCTAACAAGCTGCACACCAGTTGCTGACTGGACCGGAACCGCGTCAACATGTCTGACTTTAGTCCGTGAGAATCAGCTGATTTCCAGCAGCGCTACAAGGTAAACAATGTTCTTAATAATCCGCTCATTCTCAATCAGTTCATCTGGACAGTTTCTTTTTAG
The DNA here is from genome assembly GCA_038048925.1 of Garcialebias charrua. Lineage (NCBI taxonomy): Eukaryota > Metazoa > Chordata > Actinopteri > Cyprinodontiformes > Rivulidae > Garcialebias > Garcialebias charrua. The sequence goes on along the minus strand of JBBPBX010085752.1, from coordinate 4,718 downwards.
TAGAAACGTTTCACCCTCACTCCAGAGGGCTTCGTCAGTCAGAGTAGTCCAAAGCAAACTGAAGCTACCCCACCAAGTAAACAACTTAAGTGGACCAACCAGTTTGCTGTAGCCAAGATGGTTTCTGGGGGCTTGTCCCTCGTCGACTCCTCCCAGGCAGGCAGACATGTCCAAAGTGGTTCAAGACAAGAAAGGGTGAAACGTTTCTACTAAAAAGAAACTGTCCAGATGAACTGATTGAGAATGAGCGGATTTGATACCTGGACTATTGAGAATTAACTTTCTTGTTCTTAATAATGTTTCCTTGTGTTTAGTTCGATCACAGAACAACCAACTGAGGTTTTATTTTTATTTTTTTCCTGCGAGGTCGAAGCTGTCGTTCCACGAAGCGAACCGGTTCGGATGTGGGTCCAGTTTCCACCAGGATGAAAACAACAGAGTCCAGTTCATTAAAGTTCGGTTAACGTGTTTTTAAAAGTGTTCAATTTAATTCTCAGTGTTTGTGACATACAGTATGTGGTGTTGAATAAATAAATTAATTAAAAATCAACCTGGTGTCTTCATTTTCAGCAGCATGTTAGGCATGACGTAACGAGTCCAGATAGCTTCATCCATCCATCCATCCATCCATCCATCCATTTTCGTCCGCTTATCCGGGGTCGGGTCGCGGGGGTAGCAGCCTAAGTAGGGAGGCCCAGACTTCCCTCTCCCCAGCCACTTGGAGCAGCTCCTCTGGGGGAATCCCAAGGCGTTCCCAGGCCAGCCGAGAAACATAGTCCCTCCAGCGTGTCCTGGGTCTTCCTCTGGGTCTCCTCCCGGTGGGACATGCCCGGAACACCTCACCAGGGAGGCGTCCAGGAGGCATCCTAACCAGATGCCCGAGCCACCTCAACTGGCTCCTCTCGATGTGGAGAAGCAGCGGCTCTACTCCGAGTCCCTCCCGGATGACTGAGCTTCTCACCCTATCTCTAAGGGAGAGTCCAGACACCCTGCGGAGAAAACTCATTTCAGCCGCTTGTATCCGAGATCTCGTTCTTTCGGTCACAACCCAAAGCTCATGACCATAGATGAGGGTGGGAACGTAGATCGATCGGTAAATTGAGAGCTTTGCCTTTTGACTCAGCTCTCTCTTCACCACGACAGACCGGTACAGCGCCCGCTTCACTGCGGATGCTGCACCTATCCGCCTATCGATCTCACGCTCCAGTTTTCCCTCATTCGTGAACAAGACCCCGAGATACTTAAACTCCTCCACTTGGGGCAGGACCTCATCCCCGACCCGGAGAGGGCATGCTACCCTTTTCCGGCTCAAGACCATGGCCTCGGATTTGGAGGAACTGATCCTCATCCCGGCCGCATCACACTCGGCTGCAAACCGCTCCAGCGAAAGCTGTAGATCACGATCTGATGAAGCCAATAGGACCACATCATCTGCAAAAAACAGAGAAGCGATTCTAAGGCCACCAAAACGGATCCTCTCAACACCTTGGCTGCGCCTAGAAATTCTGTCCATAAAAGTTATGAACAGAATCGGTGACAAAGGGCAACCTTGGCGGAGTCCAACTCTCACTGGAAACGAGCCTGACTTACTGCCGGCAATGCGGACCAAGCTCTGACACCGGTCGTACAGGGACCTAACAGCCCATATCAATGGGCCTGGTACCCCATACTCCCGGAGTACCCCCCACAGAACCCCCCGAGGGACGCGGTCGAATGCCTTTTCCAAGTCCACAAAGCACATGTAAACTGGTTGGGCAAACTCCCACGCGCCCTCCAGGACCCTGTTGAGGGTGTAGAGCTGGTCCAGTGTTCCACGACCAGCACGAAAACCACACTGCTCCTCCTGAATCCGAGGTTCGACTATCCGACGGACCCTCCTCTCCAGAACCCCTGAATAGACCTTACCAGGGTGTAGAGCTGGTCCAGTGTTCCACGACCAGCACGAAAACCACACTGCTCCTCCTGAATCCGAGGTTCGACTATCCGACGGACCCTCCTCTCTAGAACCCCTGAATAGAGCTTACCAGGGAGGCTTAAGGTGCTTCATTTAGCTCAGATAAATTTAAATATCTCCCACGCTAACATAAATACTGTTTATTATTGTTAAACTGTTAATATATAGCACATTTAGTATGTTATAGTGCAGCGTGACACGTGAAATGTCCGACTGCCTCGTTAACAGCGACAACTGGATCCAGGCAGCTGGCTCTCTTCCAACACAGATGCAGGTAAGGTGTAGAATAATTAAATATGAGAATCAAAATATATTCCATCAGCTATAGTTCAGAAAGTGGTGCGTGTGTCCACTGTCCAGTCCACCGCCATTGTTAAAATGCCGGCTGTCTGCGCGTGCGTGCTGCGTGCATGTGTTCAAACAAAAGCTCCACGGGAGATGTTTACATTATCAACGGGGGGTCAGCGAAAAAGTTCCACCCTGAGAGCTGGATCAGAAAAGTATCGGATGCAAAGAGGGGGGCCAGCAGCGTCGTGTAGGCGATAAGCAAAGACGCAAAGAGAAAGTAGCTGTGGCGTTCTCAATGACAACAGAGCACGGCTTCTTTGTTCATACAGGCGCTTTTATTAATGCCGTGAAAAACTACAGAAATAAGACAAAGTACAGAAATAAAACACAAGCTTTAGGTACAGCACTGAGCAATGAGTAATGCTTTAACAAAAGAAATACGGTACCTCGTGGCCGTTCGTCATTAAAGAAGTCAAAGAAGTCCTAAGCGAGCGTTTCTCGTCTTATGCATTCTAAATAAACATATAAAATATTAGAACATCATGACTGACGGACGTACGATGTATTACAACAGTTATAAATACCTTTTTAAGTTAGTGAACAGTTTAAGCTGCTGGCTGCGCGTCGCGTGTCTCCAGGTGAGTGTATGTGTGTGCGTCTCGTGTCTCCGGGTGAGTGTGTGTATGTGGGGGCGTGTCTAGTACCGTGATCTCGTCACTCCCGTTCACACAAATCTCGCGATAACGGTACTAACAAAAATAATCCTTCACTTACAGAATTCTCAAGGTATGAGCAAAACAAATTAAACCCAAAATATTCTAACTACTAAGAAACAAATATTAATTCCCCTTCTAATGCATAAATCCTTTTCAGCGACACTTACACTCCCACCTAAATCACCAATTGGCTATCAATGTGATTTTAATGAGTGTCGGTCTTAGTCTATTTTACTGTGCGTGTCAGTCTCAAGTAAGGTCACTACCTTGTGAATAGGCCTTTCTAGTCTTTGATTTCACCTTTTAAACCTTGCCATATAGACCTTCTAAAGTCTCTTCTACTAAAGCTAGTTTCCGTTTACATCTTGGGGTATTATCTTGTAGGATCACGGTGTCGTTAGCTAGCGGGTTCCATGAAACTTTCTGCCATTTCTGTCGCCTTTGGAGGTTTGTGGTCTTTCTGTATCCTCTACACTCGCTACAGTCGTAGATGTGCGAAGAGACCATAGTTCTACATCCTAGAATCCATATGCCATTTACATGCAGTTTATTCATAGTCACGCCTCTTCCTTGGTGATGTACACGTTCATGGTAGTGTTTGATGAGGAGGGCTGACACATGAGATTTCTTGGGGAGAATTGCGGGGTGCTTGATATGATGTAAGGCTGATCGGGACGACCTTCCTCCCACCCTGAGAACATTGGACTTATCCAAGAAAGCATTTAGCTGCTTTAGTTTGTTATGCTTGCTCAGATACATTTCTTTCTGAGATCTAATTTTCTGTATTTCTTTAATAAAAGCCTTTCTTTGCGCTAGCTTGATAATGAACATTTCTGTGTCTCTTCTCTCTTCAAGATCTGTTACTTGGTTTGTTCTTTGTTGAACACCCTTAAACTCTTTGATGAACCGCTTGAGTCTAGCAATAGCCTTTACAGCTCTCGACCAATCAGAGAACTTCTTTAAACGCTCTAGAACTGGATTCACTTCCTTTGACTGTGCTGTTGGTGTACGATCTTTACTGAGTTGAACATCTGTTTTGGGTGGTAATGGGAGTTTGCAGTGCCCATTTTTTTTAAACGTTTTATGCCTTTGGTCACCTTTGACCTGAGCATGCCTTCCTGTGAGACTGAGTGGTTGTCTGTTGCGTGCTTAAGAAAATCAGGTTCTAAAGTCTTTACCACGTCAATTGAACTGACTTCCTTTACTTGGGTGTTGCATACAAGATGCACATGTTTGGGTTCAACTGCTGATTGTGACACAGGGGTTTCTTCGCGAACAATGATTCTGTGACTTGTGCTGATGACGTCTTTATGATTTTGAACTTGAGATGAGCAACCAACTATGCTCCAGCCAAGGTCGGTTAACTGTGCATAAGGTTGGTTCTCACTGCCTGCAAGAACTTCTCGTGGTAAGAGGGCTTGTTGACAATTGTAGCCAATAAGGAGACCAACTTTACATTCGAGCATTGGAGGTAGCTTATCTGCCAGCCTTTCGAGATGTGGCCACATTAAGGCGGTTTCAGACGTTGGGATATGTGATCTATTAACAGGGATGAACTCTCTTGTGTAGACTGGTGGCAATGTGATTCTCTTTTCATGCTTATATCCTCTGACTTGAAGGTTTACCAGCTTATCACATGGTATTACTGTTGACTTGGCGGACATAGTTGACAGTCGCAGATTGACTTTGCCTTTACTCGTGTCAAGATCTTGAGCTACTTCCTCCAAGATGAAGGATGTATCACTCTGTGAGTCGAGGAG
>JBBPBX010085751.1:0-15030 GCA_038048925.1 Garcialebias charrua | reverse complement strand
GGGTTGGGGACCTCCAGGGCGCGTACGGTTCATCTGTACCCAGGAACAAGCGCTTACTGCCTGGGTTGGGGACCTCCAGGGCGCGTACGGTTCATCTGTACCCAGGAACAAGCGCTTACTGCCTGGGTTGGGGACCTCCAGGGCGCGTACGGTTCATCTGTACCCAGGAACAAGCGCTTACTGCCTGGGTTGGGGACCTCCAGGGCGCGTACGGTTCATCTGTACCCAGGAACAAGCGCTTACTGCCTGGGTTGGGGACCTCCAGGGCGCGTACGGTTCATCTGTACCCAGGAACAAGTGCTTACTGCCTGGGTTGGGTTAGCCTAACCCTAACCCTAACCCTAACCCTAACCCTAACCCTAACCTCCAGGGCGCGTACGGTTCATCTGTACCCAGGAACAAGTGCTTACTGCCTGGGTTGGGGACCTCCAGGGCGCGTACGGTTCATCTGTACCCAGGAACAAGTGCTTACTGCCTGGGTTGGGGACCTCCAGGGCGCGTACGGTTCATCTGTACCCAGGAACAAGTGCTTACTGCCTGGGTTGGGGACCTCCAGGGCGCGTACGGTTCATCTGTACCCAGGAACAAGTGCTTACTGCCTGGGTTGGGGACCTCCAGGGCGCGTACGGTTCATCTGTACCCAGGAACAAGTGCTTACTGCCTGGGTTGGGGACCTCCAGGGCGCGTACGGTTCATCTGTACCCAGGAACAAGTGCTTACTGCCTGGGTTGGGGACCTCCAGGGCGCGTACGGTTCATCTGTACCCAGGAACAAGTGCTTACTGCCTGGGTTGGGGACCTCCAGGGCGCGTACGGTTCATCTGTACCCAGGAACAAGTGCTTACTGCCTGGGTTGGGGACCTCCAGGGCGCGTACGGTTCATCTGTACCCAGGAACAAGTGCTTACTGCCTGGGTTGGGGACCTCCAGGGCGCGTACGGTTCATCTGTACCCAGGAACAAGTGCTTACTGCCTGGGTTGGGGACCTCCAGGGCGCGTACGGTTCATCTGTACCCAGGAACAAGTGCTTACTGCCTGGGTTGGGGACCTCCAGGGCGCGTACGGTTCATCTGTACCCAGGAACAAGTGCTTACTGCCTGGGTTGGGGACCTCCAGGGCGCGTACGGTTCATCTGTACCCAGGAACAAGTGCTTACTGCCTGGGTTGGGGACCTCCAGGGCGCGTACGGTTCATCTGTACCCAGGAACAAGTGCTTACTGCCTGGGTTGGGGACCTCCAGGGCGCGTACGGTTCATCTGTACCCAGGAACAAGTGCTTACTGCCTGGGTTGGGGACCTCCAGGGCGCGTACGGTTCATCTGTACCCAGGAACAAGTGCTTACTGCCTGGGTTGGGGACCTCCAGGGCGCGTACGGTTCATCTGTACCCAGGAACAAGCGCTTACTGCCTGGGTTGGGGACCTCCAGGGCGCGTACGGTTCATCTGTACCCAGGAACAAGCGCTTACTGCCTGGGTTGGGGACCTCCAGGGCGCGTACGGTTCATCTGTACCCAGGAACAAGTGCTTACTGCCTGGGTTGGGGACCTCCAGGGCGCGTACGGTTCATCTGTACCCAGGAACAAGTGCTTACTGCCTGGGTTGGGGACCTCCAGGGCGCGTACGGTTCATCTGTACCCAGGAACAAGTGCTTACTGCCTGGGTTGGGGACCTCCAGGGCGCGTACGGTTCATCTGTACCCAGGAACAAGTGCTTACTGCCTGGGTTGGGGACCTCCAGGGCGCGTACGGTTCATCTGTACCCAGGAACAAGTGCTTACTGCCTGGGTTGGGGACCTCCAGGGCGCGTACGGTTCATCTGTACCCAGGAACAAGTGCTTACTGCCTGGGTTGGGGACCTCCAGGGCGCGTACGGTTCATCTGTACCCAGGAACAAGTGCTTACTGCCTGGGTTGGGGACCTCCAGGGCGCGTACGGTTCATCTGTACCCAGGAACAAGTGCTTACTGCCTGGGTTGGGGACCTCCAGGGCGCGTACGGTTCATCTGTACCCAGGAACAAGTGCTTACTGCCTGGGTTGGGGACCTCCAGGGCGCGTACGGTTCATCTGTACCCAGGAACAAGTGCTTACTGCCTGGGTTGGGGACCTCCAGGGCGCGTACGGTTCATCTGTACCCAGGAACAAGTGCTTACTGCCTGGGTTGGGGACCTCCAGGGCGCGTACGGTTCATCTGTACCCAGGAACAAGTGCTTACTGCCTGGGTTGGGGACCTCCAGGGCGCGTACGGTTCATCTGTACCCAGGAACAAGTGCTTACTGCCTGGGTTGGGGACCTCCAGGGCGCGTACGGTTCATCTGTACCCAGGAACAAGCGCTTACTGCCTGGGTTGGGGACCTCCAGGGCGCGTACGGTTCATCTGTACCCAGGAACAAGTGCTTACTGCCTGGGTTGGGGACCTCCAGGGCGCGTACGGTTCATCTGTACCCAGGAACAAGTGCTTACTGCCTGGGTTGGGGACCTCCAGGGCGCGTACGGTTCATCTGTACCCAGGAACAAGTGCTTACTGCCTGGGTTGGGGACCTCCAGGGCGCGTACGGTTCATCTGTACCCAGGAACAAGTGCTTACTGCCTGGGTTGGGGACCTCCAGGGCGCGTACGGTTCATCTGTACCCAGGAACAAGTGCTTACTGCCTGGGTTGGGGACCTCCAGGGCGCGTACGGTTCATCTGTACCCAGGAACAAGTGCTTACTGCCTGGGTTGGGGACCTCCAGGGCGCGTACGGTTCATCTGTACCCAGGAACAAGTGCTTACTGCCTGGGTTGGGGACCTCCAGGGCGCGTACGGTTCATCTGTACCCAGGAACAAGTGCTTACTGCCTGGGTTGGGGACCTCCAGGGCGCGTACGGTTCATCTGTACCCAGGAACAAGTGCTTACTGCCTGGGTTGGGGACCTCCAGGGCGCGTACGGTTCATCTGTACCCAGGAACAAGTGCTTACTGCCTGGGTTGGGGACCTCCAGGGCGCGTACGGTTCATCTGTACCCAGGAACAAGCGCTTACTGCCTGGGTTGGGGACCTCCAGGGCGCGTACGGTTCATCTGTACCCAGGAACAAGCGCTTACTGCCTGGGTTGGGGACCTCCAGGGCGCGTACGGTTCATCTGTACCCAGGAACAAGCGCTTACTGCCTGGGTTGGGGACCTCCAGGGCGCGTACGGTTCATCTGTACCCAGGAACAAGCGCTTACTGCCTGGGTTGGGGACCTCCAGGGCGCGTACGGTTCATCTGTACCCAGGAACAAGCGCTTACTGCCTGGGTTGGGGACCTCCAGGGCGCGTACGGTTCATCTGTACCCAGGAACAAGCGCTTACTGCCTGGGTTGGGGACCTCCAGGGCGCGTACGGTTCATCTGTACCCAGGAACAAGCGCTTACTGCCTGGGTTGGGGACCTCCAGGGCGCGTACGGTTCATCTGTACCCAGGAACAAGTGCTTACTGCCTGGGTTGGGGACCTCCAGGGCGCGTACGGTTCATCTGTACCCAGGAACAAGTGCTTACTGCCTGGGTTGGGGACCTCCAGGGCGCGTACGGTTCATCTGTACCCAGGAACAAGTGCTTACTGCCTGGGTTGGGGACCTCCAGGGCGCGTACGGTTCATCTGTACCCAGGAACAAGTGCTTACTGCCTGGGTTGGGGACCTCCAGGGCGCGTACGGTTCATCTGTACCCAGGAACAAGTGCTTACTGCCTGGGTTGGGGACCTCCAGGGCGCGTACGGTTCATCTGTACCCAGGAACAAGTGCTTACTGCCTGGGTTGGGGACCTCCAGGGCGCGTACGGTTCATCTGTACCCAGGAACAAGTGCTTACTGCCTGGGTTGGGGACCTCCAGGGCGCGTACGGTTCATCTGTACCCAGGAACAAGTGCTTACTGCCTGGGTTGGGGACCTCCAGGGCGCGTACGGTTCATCTGTACCCAGGAACAAGTGCTTACTGCCTGGGTTGGGGACCTCCAGGGCGCGTACGGTTCATCTGTACCCAGGAACAAGTGCTTACTGCCTGGGTTGGGGACCTCCAGGGCGCGTACGGTTCATCTGTACCCAGGAACAAGTGCTTACTGCCTGGGTTGGGGACCTCCAGGGCGCGTACGGTTCATCTGTACCCAGGAACAAGTGCTTACTGCCTGGGTTGGGGACCTCCAGGGCGCGTACGGTTCATCTGTACCCAGGAACAAGTGCTTACTGCCTGGGTTGGGGACCTCCAGGGCGCGTACGGTTCATCTGTACCCAGGAACAAGTGCTTACTGCCTGGGTTGGGGACCTCCAGGGCGCGTACGGTTCATCTGTACCCAGGAACAAGTGCTTACTGCCTGGGTTGGGGACCTCCAGGGCGCGTACGGTTCATCTGTACCCAGGAACAAGTGCTTACTGCCTGGGTTGGGGACCTCCAGGGCGCGTACGGTTCATCTGTACCCAGGAACAAGTGCTTACTGCCTGGGTTGGGGACCTCCAGGGCGCGTACGGTTCATCTGTACCCAGGAACAAGTGCTTACTGCCTGGGTTGGGGACCTCCAGGGCGCGTACGGTTCATCTGTACCCAGGAACAAGTGCTTACTGCCTGGGTTGGGGACCTCCAGGGCGCGTACGGTTCATCTGTACCCAGGAACAAGTGCTTACTGCCTGGGTTGGGGACCTCCAGGGCGCGTACGGTTCATCTGTACCCAGGAACAAGTGCTTACTGCCTGGGTTGGGGACCTCCAGGGCGCGTACGGTTCATCTGTACCCAGGAACAAGTGCTTACTGCCTGGGTTGGGGACCTCCAGGGCGCGTACGGTTCATCTGTACCCAGGAACAAGTGCTTACTGCCTGGGTTGGGGACCTCCAGGGCGCGTACGGTTCATCTGTACCCAGGAACAAGTGCTTACTGCCTGGGTTGGGGACCTCCAGGGCGCGTACGGTTCATCTGTACCCAGGAACAAGTGCTTACTGCCTGGGTTGGGGACCTCCAGGGCGCGTACGGTTCATCTGTACCCAGGAACAAGTGCTTACTGCCTGGGTTGGGGACCTCCAGGGCGCGTACGGTTCATCTGTACCCAGGAACAAGTGCTTACTGCCTGGGTTGGGGACCTCCAGGGCGCGTACGGTTCATCTGTACCCAGGAACAAGTGCTTACTGCCTGGGTTGGGGACCTCCAGGGCGCGTACGGTTCATCTGTACCCAGGAACAAGTGCTTACTGCCTGGGTTGGGGACCTCCAGGGCGCGTACGGTTCATCTGTACCCAGGAACAAGTGCTTACTGCCTGGGTTGGGGACCTCCAGGGCGCGTACGGTTCATCTGTACCCAGGAACAAGTGCTTACTGCCTGGGTTGGGGACCTCCAGGGCGCGTACGGTTCATCTGTACCCAGGAACAAGTGCTTACTGCCTGGGTTGGGGACCTCCAGGGCGCGTACGGTTCATCTGTACCCAGGAACAAGTGCTTACTGCCTGGGTTGGGGACCTCCAGGGCGCGTACGGTTCATCTGTACCCAGGAACAAGTGCTTACTGCCTGGGTTGGGGACCTCCAGGGCGCGTACGGTTCATCTGTACCCAGGAACAAGTGCTTACTGCCTGGGTTGGGGACCTCCAGGGCGCGTACGGTTCATCTGTACCCAGGAACAAGTGCTTACTGCCTGGGTTGGGGACCTCCAGGGCGCGTACGGTTCATCTGTACCCAGGAACAAGTGCTTACTGCCTGGGTTGGGGACCTCCAGGGCGCGTACGGTTCATCTGTACCCAGGAACAAGTGCTTACTGCCTGGGTTGGGGACCTCCAGGGCGCGTACGGTTCATCTGTACCCAGGAACAAGTGCTTACTGCCTGGGTTGGGGACCTCCAGGGCGCGTACGGTTCATCTGTACCCAGGAACAAGTGCTTACTGCCTGGGTTGGGGACCTCCAGGGCGCGTACGGTTCATCTGTACCCAGGAACAAGTGCTTACTGCCTGGGTTGGGGACCTCCAGGGCGCGTACGGTTCATCTGTACCCAGGAACAAGTGCTTACTGCCTGGGTTGGGGACCTCCAGGGCGCGTACGGTTCATCTGTACCCAGGAACAAGTGCTTACTGCCTGGGTTGGGGACCTCCAGGGCGCGTACGGTTCATCTGTACCCAGGAACAAGTGCTTACTGCCTGGGTTGGGGACCTCCAGGGCGCGTACGGTTCATCTGTACCCAGGAACAAGTGCTTACTGCCTGGGTTGGGGACCTCCAGGGCGCGTACGGTTCATCTGTACCCAGGAACAAGTGCTTACTGCCTGGGTTGGGGACCTCCAGGGCGCGTACGGTTCATCTGTACCCAGGAACAAGTGCTTACTGCCTGGGTTGGGGACCTCCAGGGCGCGTACGGTTCATCTGTACCCAGGAACAAGCGCTTACTGCCTGGGTTGGGGACCTCCAGGGCGCGTACGGTTCATCTGTACCCAGGAACAAGTGCTTACTGCCTGGGTTGGGGACCTCCAGGGCGCGTACGGTTCATCTGTACCCAGGAACAAGCGCTTACTGCCTGGGTTGGGGACCTCCAGGGCGCGTACGGTTCATCTGTACCCAGGAACAAGTGCTTACTGCCTGGGTTGGGGACCTCCAGGGCGCGTACGGTTCATCTGTACCCAGGAACAAGTGCTTACTGCCTGGGTTGGGGACCTCCAGGGCGCGTACGGTTCATCTGTACCCAGGAACAAGTGCTTACTGCCTGGGTTGGGGACCTCCAGGGCGCGTACGGTTCATCTGTACCCAGGAACAAGTGCTTACTGCCTGGGTTGGGGACCTCCAGGGCGCGTACGGTTCATCTGTACCCAGGAACAAGTGCTTACTGCCTGGGTTGGGGACCTCCAGGGCGCGTACGGTTCATCTGTACCCAGGAACAAGTGCTTACTGCCTGGGTTGGGGACCTCCAGGGCGCGTACGGTTCATCTGTACCCAGGAACAAGTGCTTACTGCCTGGGTTGGGGACCTCCAGGGCGCGTACGGTTCATCTGTACCCAGGAACAAGTGCTTACTGCCTGGGTTGGGGACCTCCAGGGCGCGTACGGTTCATCTGTACCCAGGAACAAGTGCTTACTGCCTGGGTTGGGGACCTCCAGGGCGCGTACGGTTCATCTGTACCCAGGAACAAGTGCTTACTGCCTGGGTTGGGGACCTCCAGGGCGCGTACGGTTCATCTGTACCCAGGAACAAGTGCTTACTGCCTGGGTTGGGGACCTCCAGGGCGCGTACGGTTCATCTGTACCCAGGAACAAGTGCTTACTGCCTGGGTTGGGGACCTCCAGGGCGCGTACGGTTCATCTGTACCCAGGAACAAGTGCTTACTGCCTGGGTTGGGGACCTCCAGGGCGCGTACGGTTCATCTGTACCCAGGAACAAGTGCTTACTGCCTGGGTTGGGGACCTCCAGGGCGCGTACGGTTCATCTGTACCCAGGAACAAGTGCTTACTGCCTGGGTTGGGGACCTCCAGGGCGCGTACGGTTCATCTGTACCCAGGAACAAGTGCTTACTGCCTGGGTTGGGGACCTCCAGGGCGCGTACGGTTCATCTGTACCCAGGAACAAGTGCTTACTGCCTGGGTTGGGGACCTCCAGGGCGCGTACGGTTCATCTGTACCCAGGAACAAGTGCTTACTGCCTGGGTTGGGGACCTCCAGGGCGCGTACGGTTCATCTGTACCCAGGAACAAGTGCTTACTGCCTGGGTTGGGGACCTCCAGGGCGCGTACGGTTCATCTGTACCCAGGAACAAGTGCTTACTGCCTGGGTTGGGGACCTCCAGGGCGCGTACGGTTCATCTGTACCCAGGAACAAGTGCTTACTGCCTGGGTTGGGGACCTCCAGGGCGCGTACGGTTCATCTGTACCCAGGAACAAGTGCTTACTGCCTGGGTTGGGGACCTCCAGGGCGCGTACGGTTCATCTGTACCCAGGAACAAGTGCTTACTGCCTGGGTTGGGGACCTCCAGGGCGCGTACGGTTCATCTGTACCCAGGAACAAGTGCTTACTGCCTGGGTTGGGGACCTCCAGGGCGCGTACGGTTCATCTGTACCCAGGAACAAGTGCTTACTGCCTGGGTTGGGGACCTCCAGGGCGCGTACGGTTCATCTGTACCCAGGAACAAGTGCTTACTGCCTGGGTTGGGGACCTCCAGGGCGCGTACGGTTCATCTGTACCCAGGAACAAGTGCTTACTGCCTGGGTTGGGGACCTCCAGGGCGCGTACGGTTCATCTGTACCCAGGAACAAGTGCTTACTGCCTGGGTTGGGGACCTCCAGGGCGCGTACGGTTCATCTGTACCCAGGAACAAGTGCTTACTGCCTGGGTTGGGGACCTCCAGGGCGCGTACGGTTCATCTGTACCCAGGAACAAGTGCTTACTGCCTGGGTTGGGGACCTCCAGGGCGCGTACGGTTCATCTGTACCCAGGAACAAGTGCTTACTGCCTGGGTTGGGGACCTCCAGGGCGCGTACGGTTCATCTGTACCCAGGAACAAGTGCTTACTGCCTGGGTTGGGGACCTCCAGGGCGCGTACGGTTCATCTGTACCCAGGAACAAGTGCTTACTGCCTGGGTTGGGGACCTCCAGGGCGCGTACGGTTCATCTGTACCCAGGAACAAGCGCTTACTGCCTGGGTTGGGGACCTCCAGGGCGCGTACGGTTCATCTGTACCCAGGAACAAGCGCTTACTGCCTGGGTTGGGGACCTCCAGGGCGCGTACGGTTCATCTGTACCCAGGAACAAGTGCTTACTGCCTGGGTTGGGGACCTCCAGGGCGCGTACGGTTCATCTGTACCCAGGAACAAGTGCTTACTGCCTGGGTTGGGGACCTCCAGGGCGCGTACGGTTCATCTGTACCCAGGAACAAGTGCTTACTGCCTGGGTTGGGGACCTCCAGGGCGCGTACGGTTCATCTGTACCCAGGAACAAGTGCTTACTGCCTGGGTTGGGGACCTCCAGGGCGCGTACGGTTCATCTGTACCCAGGAACAAGTGCTTACTGCCTGGGTTGGGGACCTCCAGGGCGCGTACGGTTCATCTGTACCCAGGAACAAGTGCTTACTGCCTGGGTTGGGGACCTCCAGGGCGCGTACGGTTCATCTGTACCCAGGAACAAGTGCTTACTGCCTGGGTTGGGGACCTCCAGGGCGCGTACGGTTCATCTGTACCCAGGAACAAGTGCTTACTGCCTGGGTTGGGGACCTCCAGGGCGCGTACGGTTCATCTGTACCCAGGAACAAGCGCTTACTGCCTGGGTTGGGGACCTCCAGGGCGCGTACGGTTCATCTGTACCCAGGAACAAGCGCTTACTGCCTGGGTTGGGGACCTCCAGGGCGCGTACGGTTCATCTGTACCCAGGAACAAGTGCTTACTGCCTGGGTTGGGGACCTCCAGGGCGCGTACGGTTCATCTGTACCCAGGAACAAGTGCTTACTGCCTGGGTTGGGGACCTCCAGGGCGCGTACGGTTCATCTGTACCCAGGAACAAGTGCTTACTGCCTGGGTTGGGGACCTCCAGGGCGCGTACGGTTCATCTGTACCCAGGAACAAGTGCTTACTGCCTGGGTTGGGGACCTCCAGGGCGCGTACGGTTCATCTGTACCCAGGAACAAGTGCTTACTGCCTGGGTTGGGGACCTCCAGGGCGCGTACGGTTCATCTGTACCCAGGAACAAGTGCTTACTGCCTGGGTTGGGGACCTCCAGGGCGCGTACGGTTCATCTGTACCCAGGAACAAGTGCTTACTGCCTGGGTTGGGGACCTCCAGGGCGCGTACGGTTCATCTGTACCCAGGAACAAGCGCTTACTGCCTGGGTTGGGGACCTCCAGGGCGCGTACGGTTCATCTGTACCCAGGAACAAGCGCTTACTGCCTGGGTTGGGGACCTCCAGGGCGCGTACGGTTCATCTGTACCCAGGAACAAGCGCTTACTGCCTGGGTTGGGGACCTCCAGGGCGCGTACGGTTCATCTGTACCCAGGAACAAGCGCTTACTGCCTGGGTTGGGGACCTCCAGGGCGCGTACGGTTCATCTGTACCCAGGAACAAGCGCTTACTGCCTGGGTTGGGGACCTCCAGGGCGCGTACGGTTCATCTGTACCCAGGAACAAGCGCTTACTGCCTGGGTTGGGGACCTCCAGGGCGCGTACGGTTCATCTGTACCCAGGAACAAGCGCTTACTGCCTGGGTTGGGGACCTCCAGGGCGCGTACGGTTCATCTGTACCCAGGAACAAGCGCTTACTGCCTGGGTTGGGGACCTCCAGGGCGCGTACGGTTCATCTGTACCCAGGAACAAGCGCTTACTGCCTGGGTTGGGGACCTCCAGGGCGCGTACGGTTCATCTGTACCCAGGAACAAGCGCTTACTGCCTGGGTTGGGGACCTCCAGGGCGCGTACGGTTCATCTGTACCCAGGAACAAGCGCTTACTGCCTGGGTTGGGGACCTCCAGGGCGCGTACGGTTCATCTGTACCCAGGAACAAGTGCTTACTGCCTGGGTTGGGGACCTCCAGGGCGCGTACGGTTCATCTGTACCCAGGAACAAGTGCTTACTGCCTGGGTTGGGGACCTCCAGGGCGCGTACGGTTCATCTGTACCCAGGAACAAGTGCTTACTGCCTGGGTTGGGGACCTCCAGGGCGCGTACGGTTCATCTGTACCCAGGAACAAGTGCTTACTGCCTGGGTTGGGGACCTCCAGGGCGCGTACGGTTCATCTGTACCCAGGAACAAGTGCTTACTGCCTGGGTTGGGGACCTCCAGGGCGCGTACGGTTCATCTGTACCCAGGAACAAGTGCTTACTGCCTGGGTTGGGGACCTCCAGGGCGCGTACGGTTCATCTGTACCCAGGAACAAGTGCTTACTGCCTGGGTTGGGGACCTCCAGGGCGCGTACGGTTCATCTGTACCCAGGAACAAGTGCTTACTGCCTGGGTTGGGGACCTCCAGGGCGCGTACGGTTCATCTGTACCCAGGAACAAGTGCTTACTGCCTGGGTTGGGGACCTCCAGGGCGCGTACGGTTCATCTGTACCCAGGAACAAGTGCTTACTGCCTGGGTTGGGGACCTCCAGGGCGCGTACGGTTCATCTGTACCCAGGAACAAGTGCTTACTGCCTGGGTTGGGGACCTCCAGGGCGCGTACGGTTCATCTGTACCCAGGAACAAGTGCTTACTGCCTGGGTTGGGGACCTCCAGGGCGCGTACGGTTCATCTGTACCCAGGAACAAGTGCTTACTGCCTGGGTTGGGGACCTCCAGGGCGCGTACGGTTCATCTGTACCCAGGAACAAGTGCTTACTGCCTGGGTTGGGGACCTCCAGGGCGCGTACGGTTCATCTGTACCCAGGAACAAGTGCTTACTGCCTGGGTTGGGGACCTCCAGGGCGCGTACGGTTCATCTGTACCCAGGAACAAGTGCTTACTGCCTGGGTTGGGGACCTCCAGGGCGCGTACGGTTCATCTGTACCCAGGAACAAGTGCTTACTGCCTGGGTTGGGACCTCCAGGGCGCGTACGGTTCATCTGTACCCAGGAACAAGTGCTTACTGCCTGGGTTGGGGACCTCCAGGGCGCGTACGGTTCATCTGTACCCAGGAACAAGTGCTTACTGCCTGGGTTGGGGACCTCCAGGGCGCGTACGGTTCATCTGTACCCAGGAACAAGTGCTTACTGCCTGGGTTGGGGACCTCCAGGGCGCGTACGGTTCATCTGTACCCAGGAACAAGTGCTTACTGCCTGGGTTGGGGACCTCCAGGGCGCGTACGGTTCATCTGTACCCAGGAACAAGTGCTTACTGCCTGGGTTGGGACCTCCAGGGCGCGTACGGTTCATCTGTACCCAGGAACAAGTGCTTACTGCCTGGGTTGGGGACCTCCAGGGCGCGTACGGTTCATCTGTACCCAGGAACAAGTGCTTACTGCCTGGGTTGGGGACCTCCAGGGCGCGTACGGTTCATCTGTACCCAGGAACAAGTGCTTACTGCCTGGGTTGGGGACCTCCAGGGCGCGTACGGTTCATCTGTACCCAGGAACAAGTGCTTACTGCCTGGGTTGGGGACCTCCAGGGCGCGTACGGTTCATCTGTACCCAGGAACAAGTGCTTACTGCCTGGGTTGGGGACCTCCAGGGCGCGTACGGTTCATCTGTACCCAGGAACAAGTGCTTACTGCCTGGGTTGGGGACCTCCAGGGCGCGTACGGTTCATCTGTACCCAGGAACAAGTGCTTACTGCCTGGGTTGGGGACCTCCAGGGCGCGTACGGTTCATCTGTACCCAGGAACAAGTGCTTACTGCCTGGGTTGGGGACCTCCAGGGCGCGTACGGTTCATCTGTACCCAGGAACAAGTGCTTACTGCCTGGGTTGGGGACCTCCAGGGCGTACGGTTCATCTGTACCCAGGAACAAGTGCTTACTGCCTGGGTTGGGGACCTCCAGGGCGCGTACGGTTCATCTGTACCCAGGAACAAGTGCTTACTGCCTGGGTTGGGGACCTCCAGGGCGCGTACGGTTCATCTGTACCCAGGAACAAGTGCTTACTGCCTGGGTTGGGGACCTCCAGGGCGCGTACGGTTCATCTGTACCCAGGAACAAGTGCTTACTGCCTGGGTTGGGGACCTCCAGGGCGCGTACGGTTCATCTGTACCCAGGAACAAGTGCTTACTGCCTGGGTTGGGGACCTCCAGGGCGCGTACGGTTCATCTGTACCCAGGAACAAGTGCTTACTGCCTGGGTTGGGGACCTCCAGGGCGCGTACGGTTCATCTGTACCCAGGAACAAGTGCTTACTGCCTGGGTTGGGGACCTCCAGGGCGCGTACGGTTCATCTGTACCCAGGAACAAGCGCTTACTGCCTGGGTTGGGGACCTCCAGGGCGCGTACGGTTCATCTGTACCCAGGAACAAGCGCTTACTGCCTGGGTTGGGGACCTCCAGGGCGCGTACGGTTCATCTGTACCCAGGAACAAGCGCTTACTGCCTGGGTTGGGGACCTCCAGGGCGCGTACGGTTCATCTGTACCCAGGAACAAGCGCTTACTGCCTGGGTTGGGGACCTCCAGGGCGCGTACGGTTCATCTGTACCCAGGAACAAGCGCTTACTGCCTGGGTTGGGGACCTCCAGGGCGCGTACGGTTCATCTGTACCCAGGAACAAGCGCTTACTGCCTGGGTTGGGGACCTCCAGGGCGCGTACGGTTCATCTGTACCCAGGAACAAGCGCTTACTGCCTGGGTTGGGGACCTCCAGGGCGCGTACGGTTCATCTGTACCCAGGAACAAGCGCTTACTGCCTGGGTTGGGGACCTCCAGGGCGCGTACGGTTCATCTGTACCCAGGAACAAGCGCTTACTGCCTGGGTTGGGGACCTCCAGGGCGCGTACGGTTCATCTGTACCCAGGAACAAGTGCTTACTGCCTGGGTTGGGGACCTCCAGGGCGCGTACGGTTCATCTGTACCCAGGAACAAGTGCTTACTGCCTGGGTTGGGGACCTCCAGGGCGCGTACGGTTCATCTGTACCCAGGAACAAGCGCTTACTGCCTGGGTTGGGGACCTCCAGGGCGCGTACGGTTCATCTGTACCCAGGAACAAGTGCTTACTGCCTGGGTTGGGGACCTCCAGGGCGCGTACGGTTCATCTGTACCCAGGAACAAGTGCTTACTGCCTGGGTTGGGGACCTCCAGGGCGCGTACGGTTCATCTGTACCCAGGAACAAGTGCTTACTGCCTGGGTTGGGGACCTCCAGGGCGCGTACGGTTCATCTGTACCCAGGAACAAGCGCTTACTGCCTGGGTTGGGGACCTCCAGGGCGCGTACGGTTCATCTGTACCCAGGAACAAGCGCTTACTGCCTGGGTTGGGGACCTCCAGGGCGCGTACGGTTCATCTGTACCCAGGAACAAGCGCTTACTGCCTGGGTTGGGGACCTCCAGGGCGCGTACGGTTCATCTGTACCCAGGAACAAGCGCTTACTGCCTGGGTTGGGGACCTCCAGGGCGCGTACGGTTCATCTGTACCCAGGAACAAGTGCTTACTGCCTGGGTTGGGGACCTCCAGGGCGCGTACGGTTCATCTGTACCCAGGAACAAGTGCTTACTGCCTGGGTTGGGGACCTCCAGGGCGCGTACGGTTCATCTGTACCCAGGAACAAGTGCTTACTGCCTGGGTTGGGGACCTCCAGGGCGCGTACGGTTCATCTGTACCCAGGAACAAGTGCTTACTGCCTGGGTTGGGGACCTCCAGGGCGCGTACGGTTCATCTGTACCCAGGAACAAGTGCTTACTGCCTGGGTTGGGGACCTCCAGGGCGCGTACGGTTCATCTGTACCCAGGAACAAGTGCTTACTGCCTGGGTTGGGGACCTCCAGGGCGCGTACGGTTCATCTGTACCCAGGAACAAGTGCTTACTGCCTGGGTTGGGGACCTCCAGGGCGCGTACGGTTCATCTGTACCCAGGAACAAGTGCTTACTGCCTGGGTTGGGGACCTCCAGGGCGCGTACGGTTCATCTGTACCCAGGAACAAGTGCTTACTGCCTGGGTTGGGGACCTCCAGGGCGCGTACGGTTCATCTGTACCCAGGAACAAGTGCTTACTGCCTGGGTTGGGGACCTCCAGGGCGCGTACGGTTCATCTGTACCCAGGAACAAGTGCTTACTGCCTGGGTTGGGGACCTCCAGGGCGCGTACGGTTCATCTGTACCCAGGAACAAGTGCTTACTGCCTGGGTTGGGGACCTCCAGGGCGCGTACGGTTCATCTGTACCCAGGAACAAGTGCTTACTGCCTGGGTTGGGGACCTCCAGGGCGCGTACGGTTCATCTGTACCCAGGAACAAGTGCTTACTGCCTGGGTTGGGGACCTCCAGGGCGCGTACGGTTCATCTGTACCCAGGAACAAGTGCTTACTGCCTGGGTTGGGGACCTCCAGGGCGCGTACGGTTCATCTGTACCCAGGAACAAGTGCTTACTGCCTGGGTTGGGGACCTCCAGGGCGCGTACGGTTCATCTGTACCCAGGAACAAGTGCTTACTGCCTGGGTTGGGGACCTCCAGGGCGCGTACGGTTCATCTGTACCCAGGAACAA
>JBBPBX010085750.1:0-15030 GCA_038048925.1 Garcialebias charrua | reverse complement strand
GAGTCTAACAGCCTCAGGGTAGAAGCTGTTCCTCAGTCTAGTGGTTCTACATTTGATGCTCCTCAACCTCCTTCCTGAGGGGAGTGGGGCAAAGAGTTTGTGTGCTGGGTGAGTGGGGTCTTTCATGATACAGGTGGCTCTCTTCCTGCATCTGGAGGTGTAAATGTCTGTGATGGTGGGGAGACTGACTCCAACATCTTCTGTGCAGCCTTCACCACTCTCTGCAGAGCTTTTCTTTCTGCAGCTGTGCAGCCTCCATGCCACACGTTGATGCCGGAGCACAGGATGCTCTCAACGGCACACGTGTAGAAGGAGGTGAAGACAGACAACACCACCGCCCTGATCAAAAAAAGGTAATCAGAGACTCTACTTCCTCAGACGGCTGAGAAGAGCTGGTCTGGGAAGCTCAGTCCTCACCTCCTTCTACAGGTGTGCGATGGAGAGCATCCTGTGCTCACACATTGATGCTGGAGCACAGGATGCTCTCCACTGCACACCTGTAGAAGGAGATGAGGACTGGGCTACTCAGACCAGCTCGTCTCAGCCGCCTGAGGTAGTAGAGTCTCTGATGAACTTTGTTGATCAGGCTGGTTGTGTTGTTGGTCCAGCTGAGGCTATAATTCAAGTGCACACCCAAGTACTTGTAGCTGGAGACCAGTGGTGGAGAAAGTACTCAAACACTGTTTATAAGTAAAAGTACAAATAAACAGACAAAAATGTACTCTAGTAAAAGTAGATGTACCATTATATTGTGTTTACTTAAGTAAAAGTAAATAAGAGTCAGAGTCAGAGAGTCAGAGTCAGAGAGTCTTTATTGTCATTTGCACCGCATGTGGTACATGAGATGAAAACGAGATTATGTACACGAGGTCCCAGTTACATCCAACAACAAATGAAAGAGAAAAACAGTAATAACATCGAGAACTAACTAAGAAAAACATCAACTAGTAATACACTAAGCCTAATATAGTGGGAATAAACAGCAGCACGAACATGAGTTTGTATGAGCAGATGGTCACAGATGGTCACAGATGAACACAGCAACAAGAAAACATATCAGCATCACCATGATGTGATATTTTGCAGTGTTTATTTTTATTTTATTTTTATTTATTCATGAGTCTAACAGCCTCAGGGTAGAAGCTGTTCCTCAGTCTAGTGGTTCTACACTTGATGCTCCTCAACCTCCGTCCTGAGGGGAGTGGGGCAAAGAGTGAGTGTGCTGGGTGAGTGAGGTCTTTCATGATGCAGGTGGCTCTTTTCCTGCATCTGGAGGTGTAAATGTCTGTGATGGTGGGGAGACTGACTCCAACATCTTCTGTGCAGCCTTCACCACTCTCTGTAGAGCTTTTCTTTCTTCAACTGTGCAGCCTCCATGCCACACGTTGATGCTGGAGCACAGGATGCTCTCCACTGCACACCTGTAGAAGGAGGTGAGGACTGGGCTGCTCAGACCGGCTCGTCTCAGCCGTCTGAGGAAGTAGAGTCTCTGATGACCTTTCTTGATCAGGCTGGTGGTGTTGTTGCTCCAGCTGAGGTTATCATTCATGTGTACACCCAGGTATTTGTAGCTGGAGACCACTTCCACTGCAGACCCACCTATTTTCAGTGGGGCGTGGGTGTGTTTGTTCCTTCTGAAGTCCACAATCATCTCCTTTGTCTTCTTCACATTCATGTGAAGATTGTTCTCTTTGCACCAGCTCTCCAGAGTGTTCCACCTCCTGTCTGTAGCTGGACTCATCATTGTTTGTGATGCATCCCACCACCGCTGTATCATCTGCAAACTTAACAATATGACAGCCTGGAAGTGTGGCTGTACAATCATATGTGAGCAGAGTGAACAGAAGGGGGCTCAGCACACATCCTTGAGGAGAGCCAGTGCTGAGGGTTATGGTGGAGGAGGAGAAGTTGTGGATCTTCACGGACTGTGGTCTGTCTGTTAAGAAGTCTAGTATCCAGTTACAAATAGAGGGGCTTAGTCCAAGTGTAGATAGTTTGTCTATCAGAGTTTGGGGGATCATGGTGTTGAAGGCAGATGTGAAGTCCACAAAGAGCAGACGCACGTATGAGTCCTTCTGATCCAGGTGGGTGAGAGCAGTGTACTTGCTTTTAAAAATGCTTAAAGTATTAAAGTAAAAGTACTTGCTGAATGTATTGCCTAATGCAATGGTCTACAGTATCATTAAGTGTGTGTACTGTACGCATATTTTCTGTAATACATTAATAGTGTTTTTCCATTTTAAAGAACAATGCTGCAGATAACACATGTTTTTATTGTGTTTACTCTGTGACACAGTTCACACTTGGACTTGTGATTCTGTGTGTCAGAATTTCAGGGATGACATGCAGAGTTAAATGTCATTAAGCAAAATAAGAGAGGAATTATTTTACCTTTGAAAGTTTTTATTTAACACAAAGCAGAACCAATGTGTCATTTTAACTGCAGTAAACATGTTTAAATTAAAGTTATCTGTCTGAAAAAAAGGAGCATTATGCCAGGTTTCCACCAAACGCTTTTCGCGCCTCCGAAGCAGCCACTTTACATTGAAAGTCTATGTGGCCGGGCATGTTGGATGCGGCGCATCTACAGCAGTTCAAGCAGCGCGGCAGTGAGTGGCAGCTTTTTTCCGCTCCCACGTCACCTCCGAGCAGCGACTGTCGAAGCTCGATTTGTCCTGCTTCTGCTGCTCGCAGCTTAGCAGCAACCAATCGGGATAGACTCTGCCATGTGATCACGCAACAACGACAGGACTTTTTTTTGGACTTTTCAAACTTACCCATCGAGCCTCCATGAAGAAAACAGCCTCCGGTAAGAAACTTGGCATTTTTACAGTTGCCGCTGTCCGCTCGAGCGTACGGTCACCCCAAACATAAAAAAATGTTTTAATCTCAACAAAGACTTTAGGAGCTGCAGTTTGGCTCATAAAAAATCCACTCAAGTAGTAACGAGGCTCATGTACAGCTGATTTTTTATCTGCCCGGTGTAGAAGAAACAAACGGAAAAGGAGCCAGCCGCTGCTCCCACTGCGTGTCTGCAGACATGTTCGATGAGAACAGACATCTGTTGACAAGCAGCCAACACAGTGCGGTAGGAGATTTTTTGNTATATATATTTTGTATATTTTTATTGGCTGGTTCAACCCCACCCACATGAACAAAACTCTGTTTTTATTGGCTGGTTCAAAAAACCCTGTTTTTATTGGCTGGTTAACGGCTGGTCACTGTGGGTTTTTATAAATGCTTTTATTACCACCGGGAGACGCCAGAGGACTATAGTTTTTTCAGAGATTACTTGTCAAACATCTATCTATCATAAAATAGTGCCAGAGTGAAGAAATATGTTTAAAAAATAACTTACATACTGATCCTTTAATATAAAATAAAAATTGTTTTATTTTAAAAGCACAGTGTGTAAAATTCATTAAAGTTATTGGAATAGGTTTCATTCATTTAGAAATAATTAGACTGAACTGATTTGTAATAAACAAATGTAAAGCTTTTTATCTTGTAACATTAGTGTATTGCCTGTTTTTAGTAATACTCCTGACAACATTGTCTTTAAGTTGCTTTATTTAAACAGATTTTTCATGCTGGACAGTTTGATTCTGGACAAATTCACTCGAAGAACATAAAGCTGAGGCTACGTGGGTCATTTTGAGCCAAGGGCAGCAGGAGGGTTAAAAACTCGAGCCTGCCACACAAGAGCTCCATTCATACAGAACAGAGGGACAAGCTTACTCTAATCTTTAATATCATACATGAATATTGTCTTGCTAAATACTATGTGATGTTATTCTAACTGATGTTGAGCAGGTTGTTCAATCCATCAGATTGGTGTTTTCCTGCTGTTCCAGTCTGCAGTATGTTGTTCTTCCCCAGGTTGGCAACACCAGCTCAAATACTGTTATTAACACTCCTTCCAGAGGCCCGTCATGTCTTCATGTGAAAATAAGGTAGAAAACGTTGAGCCCGGTTTAATGGAAGGTCAATGTTAGTGTGAAGTTTGCTACAGTATTTGTTCTTTTTGTTTTCAGGCTTAATGGTTGGGCTTGTCTGCTTTCGGTTTCCAGCTGGATGATCCAGATCCTAACTTGTTGAACACAACACACAAAAGCTGATGCCCTGATATTGAATTTCTTCAGAACCCGTGTGTTTTTGACCCAGGGTGTACTTAGACGAATTTAAAAATTAAACTGAGGTCCGTCCATAATGACTTCCTCTGCTAACTTGACAGGAAATGTGAAAATTATCATCCAAGCTACAAAGTGAAAACAGTAGTATTTTGAAACATCTCAATAAATTTAAATTAGATTATCATATTAACAGTCTGATAGGTTGCTTGACCTTGATCCTTCAATGACATTTATAAAGTTTTTCTTTTCTTTTTCTTTTTTCTTTTATACATGTCTCTGTGTGAGTGCAGCTACAGCATGCGCTCTTGGGACATGATTACCTGCAGTGTTCCGTCAGTGAGGCCTGAGCTTGGAAAAAGGGCCTTCTCCTACTCTGCTCTTGCTTCCTGGAATATCTTACAAAAAGATCTGAAGCTCTCGACCTTGACCTCTCTTAATGGCTTTAAGAATCTGTTGGACTCCTGCCAAAAACCAATGCAGACATGTTCTTAATTTTAGTTTTCTACATTTGCCTTATAATCTGTCTGTTTTACTACTTTGTCATCTTTGATTTAAACTTGTTTAAAAATAATAATAATCTGTATGACTCTCTTATGAGTGTCTATTGTTGTCGCTGTTGTTGTTGTTGTTGCTGCTGTTGTCATCATTCTTTGTTTGTAGCCAGGTCTCTCTGGTAAATGAGTCCTCGGGGCTCAATGGGATTAACCTGCCTAAATAAAGGTTGAATGAAAAATTTTATGTTGCTGTTAAAAATCCCAACATCTGCTAAACTGAATATCAGATTAGTAGATTGTTTTTTGCGTTTAAGGTGAATCTAATGAAACCAAATTTTTATCCCTCTGACCATATTTTCTGGTGCTGCTATTAGGCGGACATTTTCTGTTCTGGTGTAAATTCAGCTGCAACAGTCATTCCAGAAATTGTTTTTGCCCACTTGGATAAATATTCACAAAATATTAAGGCCTGATCATCCAAATGTGCATGTACTGTAATTCCAAATACAAAGATACAACATTTAAAAACAAATGTTAATTTTTTAAAAATCAGCTAAGGACTTGGTTAAAGTTTGACACTTCTGTGAGAGGCATCTTATATACCGGTAGATATACAAAAAAAATCTCTAAAAAATATTGCTAAATCTTTCTTTTTTGGAACAGTAGTTTCAATATTTTTGAGTAATGGTTTATATCTCTAGAAGCATGTCCAAAATGACCAGTCAGTGTTTACACAAGGTTCTACAGCTCAGAGTCGAAGCAAGAGAGGATCTGCCTGTCCGTGTGTTTATGCTGCCTGTTTCCTGTGCGGCTGCTCAGGAGCCTGCGAGGGAAGAGACCAACCAAACATAAACACTGAACAATGAATGATGGAAGAAAAAGGAACTGCTCAAAAAGAAACAAGGCTGAGATATGCTCCTGGTGCCCTTCAAGGACATCTCAATGAGACAAGTTAACAGCTGCTCTGAGTGAATACAGGTGTTTGATTGTTACCTCTGCACTCTTCCATTTGGCTTTATCTACCAGTTAATGAGCTCTGCCCTTTCCGTCTGAATTATGGTCATTAAAAAATCTTGTGGTCTGTCCTACAAGCACATCTTGGAGTGAAAGTGACTTTTCTTTGAATCTCTGGGGTAATTACCTAGTTGTAGGTTTGTGGAAACTAATAGGCCCCGTGATGTTTGTTGACTGACCACAGCTTAAGCTGCCACTAGCAGGAACGTTAATTAGCCTGATATGGGCGAGTCAATATCAGAATTTGATTAGCAAACACTATTCAGATCTGGGTGCACTGTCAATGCCGCATCTTTCATTACAAAAAATTGGTTTTCTTATCACAATAACAACCATGAGTGTGTCTTTTGCAACTGAACCAAACCTCCAGGGTGGTCCTGGGGCTTAAGCTAGATTCATACTTGACGCGTCGCGCAGCGCGAGAGGGTGCGCGCTCCAAAAGTGACGCAATTTCACAGTCCCCGCCCCTGCGCGTTGGCCCCGCGCGTGGGATTAGCGCGTGACGTGCACCTCTGAATTTTTGAAACTCCGCAAGCCTCTGCGCGCGCGGTGGGCGCTACGATTTGATTGACAGGTCCCCACCGACAGCCTTCACCCTCTTCACGCCGGAGCCTGCAGCTGTTTGCGCCGCTGTGGTCGTGGAGACGGAGTCGCGACGCATGGAGGAATGTTTTGTGACACAAAATGTATTAAATTCTCCTTCGTTCCTGATCTGGAGTCGGACTTTTCTTTTGTTTTTTTCGCCAAAAGTCACGTGATCGCTTTCTCCTCCGCTGACTCCATGGATTAAAGCCGCAAATAAAGACAACAGTTCAGCACGCGAGCGGAAAGCTATTTGTTTTTGTTGTGTGATTTCAAACAGTTCTTCTTCTACGGTAGATTTCTTCTTCTACACCTTTCTTGCAACATATGCACAGGTTTTAGAGGGTACTGCCTCCTGCTGGTCCGTAAAAGAACAGCACTTTGCCATGCGCCGCTGTGCGTCAACCATAAACACAGAGGCGACACTGTAAACGCATTTCGCCGCACGGCTGTGTGCACGCGCGGCGCGCGCGCTCCAGCCTGCGGACCAAAGCGAAAGTCTAACTCAGCCTTTAGTGGTGTGAAACCGGTGCATGCCTGATGTGGAACACAGTGTAGAACACCTGATAGAAATAATCGTGTAAACCATGATAAGACATGGTGTAAAACTTAGTTTCTCACATTCAAAGCTGCATTCTGCAGTTTCTGGAATACGCTGGCACTTAGAAAAAATTTCAACAGGGAAAAGCATTCTGCTCCCTCCACCTCAGAGCCATACAGGTAGTCCCCGACTTACGAGCGCTCTTACTTACGAGGTTCCGGACTTACGAGCTGGCGAATTTTTGGAAAAAACGCAAAAAATACAGAGTTTTTCTGTGTTTTTTCACCACAGTTCGTTAGCTAAACATGTGGACACACGTTTCCGATCATTTTTATGCACTCATAAGCAGTTTTTCGATGAAAAACGAGTGTTCGTAGTCGCGCTAGCAAAACCGTTCCAACTTACGAGCGAAAATCCGGACTTACGAGAACATGTGCTTCGTGTTCCAACTTACGAATTTTCGTCTTACGAGCACCTCGTTGTAACGGAACTCGCTCGTAAGTCGGGGACTACCTGTATATGGCTCTGTTCCCCCGTGGTCTACTGAACTTGAGATCAGCTCCACCTCCGCTGCATGTCCTCTCGGAGCCGCTGCATATTCTGTGTTTATATGTTAATAAAACGTTCTAAAAAAATAAAATAAAACCATGGAGCGCTGGTCCAGCAAAACAAAAACACCCTGAAATCTGCAGAGCCTCTTGCAGTTGGACATGATTTTAATTTTTTCATTCAACCATTATTTATACAGGCTAGCCTCGTTGAGCCACGGGGGCTCATTTACAAGCGGGACCTGTCTCACTCACAGCCAGGGTCAATTTAGAGTCATCAATCAGCCTAACATGCATGTTTTTGGACTGTGGGAGGAAACCGGAGCACCCGGAGAAAACCCACGCATGCACGGAGAGAACATGCAAACTCCACCCAGAAAGGCCCCCAGGCCGGGATTTGAACCGGGGACCTGCTCGCTGAGAGGCAGCAGCTCTACCAGTTGTGCCACCATGCTGCGCAAAATTTGCTCGTGAAAAATCCATTTCCTCATTTCTGTCAGTGAAGGAAGAAGCGATCACTTGACTTTTGGCAAAAAAACAAAAGAAAAGTCCAGATCAGGGATGAAGAAGGGGAATTTAATACATTTGTGTCACATACAAAACAGTTTTGCATCCCTTTGCAATTCTTTGAATGAGAACGTGCTGCGGCTGCTGCGGGCTGGCGGGGGTGGGGGGTTAGGAGCGTGAGAAGTTAGAAGCTCTGTTTTTATTGGCTGGTTAACCGCGGGGCACTGTGATTTTTATAAATGCTTTTATTACCACTGGGAGACGCCAGAGGACTATAGTTTTTTTCAGAGATTACCTGTCAAACATCAATATATCAGGAGATAGTAGCAGAGTGAAGAAATATGTTTAAAAAATAAGTTACATACTTAAGCTTTAAAGAAGCGAGGTCTTGAACTCAGCATCACTAAGAATGAATCTTACTGGTTTGGACGAATAGTGATGTTGGCATTAAATGTGCAAATCCATTGCAAATCTGATGATGTTCCAAGTGCTGTCTTGTCTCTGACCTGGACTTCTTTTGGGAGCGGATGGTCAAGAAGAAGGTGTGTTCTCTTCTTTTCTGCCCCATTTCCTGCTGTCAACACAAGCTCTAATTGGAAATTTGGGTGGCCTTGTTTATTTACATGGTTGAAATGTGGCGAGGTTGTATTTATATTTTTGTGGCGCTTTCTCAGCAGTGCAGCATGACAAAGCCTTCCCATGAGATTGCCGTGGGAGCTGTGTGGAGTCATAGAGCAGTCCTGTGGCTCAATATGTGTGTGCAAATAGCGTTGGATGACTGTGAGGTAAAACATCTAATTTATTTTGCCTATTGCATTGTAATTAGTTTGTTCTACTGAATTATTCAGTGAAATAAATAATAAAAAGGGGGGGAAAGTGAGACAAATTCAGCATTGGATATTCTTCTGATGTTAATCAAACATGCCATTTCTATAATTAAAATTGTTACACATGCCTTTAAAAATAATCTTCATGGAAAATCTATTGCAAAATTTGCATAAAACTTTAGGAAACAATGCATCAGTGCAACCCCGAATAAAGCATCTGTGCAAAATATGCTGCATAAATGGTTTTAAAAACCCATGCAACACTGAAATCCTTGAACCCAGAGGTCTCTCAGGTCCTGAAAGTGCATGTGAACCAAAACTATGAGCTGTATCAAAGTGCTGAGGTCTGTGTGCTTATGTTTCAGACCAGGTCTGCAGGTCCAGATGAACTTCCACCTTATTTCTTAAGGCTGGCTGCTCATATCATCACAGTCCCTGTGACCCACATCTTTAATCTGTCCATAAGCCAAAACACCATTCCGGATGCTTGGAAAACAGCCTTTGTTCTTCCTTTGCTGAAGGGAGGTGACCCCACCTCACTGAACAATTATCGACCGATCTCTAAACTCTGCATCTTAGCCAAGGTTCTAGAAAAACTGATAAACTCTCAGATCAAAAACTATCTGGACTCATTTAACATCTTACCTCTTCATCAATCTGGTTTCAGGAAAAAACACAGCACAACAACTGCTTCTCTGAAGGTTCTGAATGATGTTGTTGAAGCATTGGATGCTAAGGACTATTGTGCTGCACTTTTCTTAGACCTGTCTAAAGCTTTTGACACTGTGGATCATAACATCCTGTGTCATAAGCTCTCAGAAATCGGTTTCTCTGATCACACCATCGGTTGGTTTTCTAACTATCTTTCCAATCGGAGGCAATGTGTTCAACATAACGGTACTTCTTCCAGCTATTTAACAGTTAAAAATGGTGTACCACAAGGCTCAGTTTTAGGACCAACCCTCTTTACAATCTACATAGCTAATGTAGGTCACTGCATCCCTGATGCATCCTTACATTTCTATGCTGATGATACAGTTGTTTACTGCCGAGCTAAAACAGTAGCTAAGGCTTTCCAGTTACTGCAATCCGCTTTTGACATCATCCAGTCAGATTTGTTCCGTCTCAAACTTGTCCTAAATGCTGATAAAACAAAAGGGATGTTTTTTTCAAGTAGGAAGGCGGTTCCAACAGATCTTCCTCTGATTTTATCCTCAAATGGTGTCCCTATTGAGTTTGTTGATTCCTATAAATATCTGGGTATACTGGTCGATTCACATCTCTCTTTTAAACTCCACGTGGAAAACCTAGTGAAGAAATTGAAAGTTAAACTGGGTTTCTTTTTCAGAAACAGATCATGCCTAACACTGAATGTTAGGAAACGCCTTGTATCTGTGACTTTCCTTCCCTCCATTGATTACGGTGACATTCTCTACATGAATGCTCCTACAAGCACCCTGCGGATGTTGGATGTTGTCTATCATGGTGCACTAAGATTCATAACTGGCTGTGATTATCGTACCCACCACTGCACCCTGTATTCACTGGTTAACTGGACATCATTAACCTCACGCAGACTCTTCCACTGGTACACTTTCATCTTTAAATCATTTCTTGGTTTGCTGCCCTCATACATCTCCTCCTACATGTCTTTGCGTGAGTGCAGCTACAGTGTGCGCTCTCAGGACATGATTACCTGCAGTGTTCCGTCAGTGAGGACTGAACTTGGAAAAAGGGCCT
This sequence comes from Garcialebias charrua, assembly GCA_038048925.1. NCBI lineage: Eukaryota > Metazoa > Chordata > Actinopteri > Cyprinodontiformes > Rivulidae > Garcialebias > Garcialebias charrua. Next base: position 4,644 of record JBBPBX010085750.1, on the reverse strand, counting down.
TCTCCTACTCTGCTCCTGCTTCATGGAATATCTTACAAAAAGATCTGAAGCTCTCGACCTTGACTTCTCTAAATGGTTTTCAGAATCTGTTGAATCCTGGCAAAAACCAATGCAGATTTGTTCCTGTCTTTGATTTTATACGTCTACCTTATAATGTTTTGCTAGTTTTTTGATACTTTGTTAAAAAAAAAAAAATGTATTTCTCTCTTTTGTTTTTTTCTCTTTTGTTTTCTATTGTTTATTGTTTAAGGAAATTCTACCATTGCTGTTCATCGTTCTTTAGTTTTAGCAGGTCGCTTTCGTAAATGAGCCATGAGGCTCAATAAGATTTACCTGACTAAATAAAGGTTGAATGAAAAGGTCTGCTGAACGGCACAAAGCAAAGCACATGAGCACAAACTCACACACACAGGGCTCTACCATCCTCCTCCCTGCCCATCAGCTGAAGACCACACACCCAGACCACACAGAGTCTGAGAACAGCCCAGTTCACCCTCGTGCAATAAGGCCCACGCGCTATCACTTCAACCACTTCTGTCTCTCTGTCTGTGCTGAGTTTGTGATGTGTTTGATATGAAAAACATAATGTTTGAAAAATTAAGAGCAATCTAAAAACTCTTCCAGCAATTTCTGGCAATGCAATTTGAACATGCTCATCGATTAAATACAACGAGCAAATGTGATACAGTCTTTGTGCAGCTTGTCTTAGCTGCATTAAAAATAGCTCATTAAAACTAAATATTTGTTGTGGTCATCTGTAGCCTTTAGGGTTCATTATCTAATGTTCTTCAGCTCTACTGGCAGTAATCTATGGTACACCACTCCCTACTGGCCTTTGTCTTTGCAGTCTCTTGGCTCTGTTTGTGCTTCAAATCTTTTCATGAGATTGTTCTGTATCTCTAGAAAACTTGATTATTACAAAAATGAAGCCTGTCTAGTAAGATTTTAGTGCAACATTCTTTATCTTCAAAGTTTGAAGGAGTTGCCAAACCGAACAGAAAGCGTCACCCTTGCATCAGTGCCAGGTAATTTACCATATTGTTCTGCTTATCAGCTTTTATCTGTTTACAGCCATGTGCTTTCCATTGCGTTTGGCTTCATATCCCACAACTTGTTATTGCTTTCCCGACATCGTAGTGTACCGGGGACAAGAGCATTGTTGTCGGAAGACACTGGCATAAACAGCAACTTCTGAAGCAATTCAAAGTGATTAACAATGCTGATAAATACTTTATTTTCTGGAACTGGAAGCAATTCTCATGATTCCTGAAGATCATATTCAAAGAATTATCTCACAGTAATACCAGGTGATAATACGGTTAATGAGCCAGTGAAACATAAACTATATGGATAATTCAAAAAGGCGTTCAATTCAGGATCAACTGGACTTTATTTGTAACAGAAATCTGTTACAAATAAAGTCCAGTTGATCCTGAATTGAACGCCTTTTTGATTTATCATGTCCTGGATGACTGAGAATCTTCACCAGCATATATGGATAATACTGAGTAAAATAGGGGTGTGGCGGTTCTATGTGTTTGTGACCATCAGTGTATTTTTTTTATGGGAACACACCTCAGTAGAAGTACCGGTACAAGAAATGGTGGATGTTTGGGATCAGTTTCAAAGGGGCTATTTTATTTGTGCTGCTTATTAACAATCAAATTTTGTTGTAGCTGTTGCGGTTTCATTATTGCTTGTTTTTAAAGGCTCTTTAGATTTTTCTCAAAATTTCACGATATTTTTTATACTGTTTGTCCAAGTATTTTTATTATAATATTATGTGTCTATGATCAGACTGTGAGATACTTTTAAATAAATTGCTGTACCACCGCTCATGACAAAAAAGTGACCTAACTGTTTTATTAAACTACAGAAGGAAAAATGAATACAATTTACATAAACTGTACATTTTCTTTCTAAAGTTTTAGAGAAAATCATTTTTAGCATAATATCCTAATGTCACTCAGGACTGAAATAAATGGTAAATGGACTGTACTTATATAGCACTTTTCTATCTTATCAAGATACTCTAAACACTTTACAACACAATCTGTGCCCTCATTTACCTCCACATACACATCCATACAGCACTATACTACATCTCAAGCTAATCTGTATTCGTAAAGACTGATCATTGCTTTAGATCATATTCATACACCAATGGGACACACATTGGAGGTAATGAGGGGTTCAGTGTTTTGCCCAGGGACACTTCAACATGTGACTGCTGGTGGAACTGAACCCCCAACTCTCCCATTGGGAGACTGTTCTAACCCCTCAGCATACCTGAAAATGAGAAATTGTTTTCTCTTAAGGAGTCATTTTTCTTCTGTGGTCTCTCGCTATCATGGAGTTACTCGGGGATCCCTATTGGGTCCATTGCTGTTCTCCCTGATGGGGTGTATTTTACAGGTTGCACATAATCCCTGTTAAATGTTTTGCTCATGATAAATGGAGCTTAAATGGTAAATGGAGCTTATTTATATAGCGCTTTCCAGCCCCCTGTGAGGAGCCCCAAAGCGCTTTACAATACCAGCCATCCACCCATTCATTCAGACATTCATACACCGGTAGATGTACATGATGTCCAAGTCTACACATAGTACCAACTACAGCCCTTTGAAATACATTTGTGACTACTGAACTGTCTAAATTAAATAAAAACCTGAGTGAAGTAAAGCTTTCTCAACCTCAGTCAAATAAAAAAATCAGAAATAATTAGACTTTAAAAATCCAATCACCTCATAAACTCCAGCAATAATTCCATTTTTTAAGCTCCATGCAGTTATTCTACTGTCAAGAATATGGACCTGCTTCTTGACAGCTCTTGTAAACTGGAACAGCTCAGTGCTGTTGTAAAATCCAGTTCAGAGTTATTGATAAGGGGAAGCCTTATTGCTCTATCAAATACTTTGAAAAGGTTATTCCTCCTTTTATAACCTTGTGTCTATTGTAAAGCTCATCTCTGTCGTCTAACAGTTCAGAACATAAAAGTTGATCTATTAATTCATTCAAAATATTAATGTAAACATGATGTCTTCTTGGCATCTTTTCACTGTTTTCCTGCCACCCTTTGGATGGATTTTACATTTTTAGTAGCCAATCTTCCCAGATCCAGATGAAAATATGAAGATGGCAAAACATTTTGTGTTGCTGTTCTAAATCTATAGAATAATTTTCTTCTACAGTGCATGAAGGTACACACTGTTGAGACTGTAGAGATATTCATATCTGACTTACCATATTTTTCAGCATATAAGTCACAGTTTTTTGCCTAGGTAGCATGTCCTGCGACTTATACGGCGAAGCGACATATTTATGGATTTTCCCCCATATTTTTAGACCCGTTTTTGGCTGAGATATGACCGTTTCCATTCATTCTGACAGAAAAAATGAAACAGTCCCACTTTCGGCTACTAGGGGCTCTAAAGGGCCCTCTAGGCTTTTGACGACTACCGGTGTACCTGTACTTGTATGTGTACGGATATTTTAGAGCAAAAAAAGTCCTGCTGGATGGACAGCATGTACGCGCACATCATGCTGCAATTTAAAGATAAAATTAAAGTGTTTAACTCCATTCCTGCCTTCATCCTGGGAGGCTTGACAAAAGTGCTGCAGCCTCTGGACATTTCAGTGAACCGGAGCTTCAAAGCAGCTCTGCAACGCCTTTGGGAAGAGTGGATGGTGGACGTAGAGCAACAGCTTCACGGCTACAGGACGGATGTGCCACGTGATGTTCCAGCAGGTCCTCAGATGGATGGATAAAGCGTGGACCTCAGTCAGTAAAGAATCCATCCGTCAGGGTTCAGGAAGGCCAGGATGTTTGCTGGACGTGGAGGAGGAAGAGGAGGCAGTGCTCTGAGCTGCATCAACTACCGGTACCTTCTCAGGAGTTGGCAGAACTCTTCACCAGCGACACAGAGGATGAATAATTCAACGGGTTTGAATTAAAATGAATAAATGAATAGGTGTTTCTGTCATCATTATGGGCGAGTGTGCATATAGTAATTTTAAAGACGCTTTATTTCGTCTGCTTCATTTTGCCATGTTTTAACCGTCAAAGTGCATTTATTAAGAAAAGTTCAACTCAGACACATCTTTACTATAATGTCAGCAAACAAATCTATTTTTTAGATGTTTATCTTGTTAAATTTTAAAGAAATGCAGCGTTTCCACTCGTTGTGCGTGCACACTTGAGACAGAGAAACTCTTTTTTTTAATTCAGCTGATTTGAACATTACGTTCATTTATTAAGAAAACATTCAGCTCAGACACACCTTTATAATGTCAGCAAACAAATAATTGTTTTTAAGTGTTAATCTTGTTAAAGTCCTTCCGTGCACGCTCCTGTGGCCATTTGGCAGCCAATCCATTTTTGGCAAAACATCGGCCCACATTTCCGGGTTGTCAGCGGTGACGCGTAACATACGTGACGCATCAGCGGTGACGCATAATAGATGCGACGTATACGGCGGAGCGACACGTTTATGGATTTTTCCACTTTATTGAACAGAATTGGACTGATGCGACGTGTACGGCGGAAAAGACGGTAGTTGTTTTAGCTTTTAAACCACGTAGAATTTTCATTCAACCTTTATTTAGGCAGGTTAATCCCATTGAGCCTTGAGGACTCATTTACAA